>PVLA01000767.1:318429-459387 GCA_004027455.1 Hydrochoerus hydrochaeris
AGAAGAAGAAGAAGAAGAAGAAGAAGAAGAAGAAGAAGAAGAAGAAGAAGAAGAAGAAGAAGAAACTCTAGGGTAACCATTAAGTGAAGTTCATATGGACCTGCCAAACTTCAGTCACCAAGCCAAAGCCTTGGGACACCTCTGCTTTTCCAGCCCATGGGGACAGACTGGTGGACTGAGATGACCATCTCAATTTCTGGAGAAGAGTCACCACTATAAAGAGAAGGGGCAAAAATGATTAAGCAAACTATTCATTATAGATGAGATAAGAAATAACATATAGAAAAGAGCAAAGGGATCCAGAATGAATAGACGGGAGAAGACATTTAAACAAAACCTTTGAGAGAGCTCTTCCTAGGAGGGTAATCTTTTATTAAACAAATGCAGAAGCAAGGAATCCAGGCTTAAACTTCTGTGGGTGGAAGGGACTTTAAATAGACGGAAGAGAAAGAACAAACACGTAGGGTGGAGCATGACTGGGAATTGTGATGGAAACAAATGAGACCAAGAGGGTAGCCTGGGAGACAGGATGAGATGCACAGAGACGGCGCCTGAGAACTCACTGAGATGCAGACACCTCTGCTGCTCCCAGAGACTAGATTCCCTGGGTCTCTGTGTGGCCCAGGAACATGCATTTTTAATAGTTGCTCAGGGATCCTGATGGAATCCTCAGGGATGCTGATGCTGGTGGAGCCAGGACCACCCCTTGAGCTATTATGTATTGCAGCTCGCCCTGAGTAAAATGGAGACTTACGAGTTTGTACAGTGAAGGAGACATATTACCCATAGGTGTGACTGTGACTGCACTGAGAGTGACCAAGAGGCTGATGACGGTCTTCCACACGAAGAGAAGAATTGGTTCAGCTCAGTGAACAGAAACAAACAGTAGCAAAGTCCTTGATGCAGGCAGCAACACATTGAGAGATCTTTCATACAGTGATATCTGTTTGCTCTGGCAGGTCATTTAACTTTGGTGAATAGAAAGTGGTGAGGGGTATTGATTTCTTTCATGGGGAGGAAATAAAATGTGATCATGAGAGCTTTCAGGAGAAATAATTGAGCTTAGAAACATTTCAATATTCCAGAGCATCTGCTGCAAAAGCAAATGAGATTGTGACTCTGCATTTATATTTCAGAGCCATTAAAGGGTTAGTACATCACCTTTATGCAAGTTAAACTAAAGCTAGAACCACTCTGGACACTCACAGGTTCCTAAGCCTAAACCCAGGGTAGCCTCTGTGTTTTGTGAGCCAACTATCCTGAAACCGGAAGCCACGGAGCGTTGGAATTTGGATGAGCAAGTATTTGCTGAGTGAATGCATTAACGCTTTATAGGGACTCTCCCTCTCTTTCATGCCTGGCAAATATTGTAAACCACCACTTCACCAGAGATTAAGGCAAAGAGGATCACATGTGTTTAGAGCATATAATTAACATAGAGTCAAAGAGACTTAGAAACAAGATCCAGCGCTGAAGAGGATGTCGGTGCTGGTGTCAGCTCGCAGTCCAGATGGGTCAGCACTTGCCAAAGCCAAGGTGCTGCTGGAACTGTTTTCTTCCTTTCCAAGATACATGAGCTTGGAGCTCCTGGTATCCACAGCTCTCACGGTGGGACCCCCTGAGCCCAGTGCATGTGTGACACAGCTTCCTTCTTCTGCTCCCCCTAAGTCAAGGAGCCTGCACACAGAGAGCCCTGCCTAACAAGTGGCACCTAAACCACCTTTTAATGAATCCAACCGTAGAGAAGGGCCCTTAGTGACCGTGCTGCCCCTAATGATAAAAAGACGCTGTTTCCACCTCTGGGCTGAACGTCCAGGAGAGAGGTGCCGGCCGGGCCGTGGGTGTGAGGGGAGGCTTTCTGTGCAGCCTCTGGGAACCCCACCATGACTCCTGCTTCCTCCCTGGCTTCCTCTCACACTCTCACTCTTGCTACCAGTGCCACACACAGCTCTTTCTCCTCGAAAAGGGAAATTGAGAAAAAGAAGAAAGCGTTGGAGACATGTCCTTCTGTTACTAACTTGTGGCAAGTCCTATCGAAAGGTTTCCTGCCCTCTCTCCCATGGTTCTACTGATATTTTTTCCATATATATATATATATATATATATATATATATATATATATATATTCTATCTAAAAATATTGAGTTTAGTTTTCAGAAGATTTGAAGGCAGCACCCGGAGATAATTATTCACTCGCTCCCTAAGAATGATTGCTCCAAGTTTAGAGAATTTGCAAGGGAGAGACATCACAAAGGCTGCTACTTTTATCTCCTAGTAAATAAATTATACTCATGATGAGGATTTCCAAGGTCAGTGACTTGGAGAGCTGCTGTTTCCCACTGACTTAAATCATCGGGGGTTTTGGCCATGTTTATCATTAGTAAAAAGAATTTTACTGCACAGGAATAAATTCATTTACAACGTGTCTAAGTAATGTCTGAGAGTGATTTTCATTTACAAAACAGTGACCCTGCCCACTGTTTTCTTACAACTTTCCCTTCAACTGTAGGATGTTTATGGGTTCATTATTTGTAAAATAGTAAAACCTCTGCTGGAAAAAAAAAGTGCATTGTGTCTTTAATTTAAAACCCGCCTAAGGGCCCTATGGGGTATATTAAATCTGTCTCTTTGCCGTATATCTTGATGTACATTTTACTTGGAACCAGGTGTTTTGTATATTGAACTTTTTAACACTGCAGGGAGGTAAGTATTCACAGCTGGAGTTTTATGCTTCGCACATTTTCATGTTGGAGAACAAGAAGCAACCCCTAGGCAAAACCCCTCCAGCCTGAAGAGAGGCTGAACAAAGCACTTCTGTATCTAGTGGCAGGACATGGGTCTGATGAAGCCACAGATACGGGGCCTGCATGTAAAATAGAAGCCAGTGACACCGAGACAAAAAGTTTCCAGGAATCCAAGCACACAGGTTCTCAGATCAATCACAAGTGATGAGGTTGTCAGAGCACAGAAGGGCCTGAAAGGCAGCTTCAAAGCCACTGAAGAGAGGGGAGAAGCTTTTGTTGGGCCGGCTTTTGTCTTCCCAACCAACACTGGAAGCCAGCTCTCCTTGCCTGAAAGGCTGAGTTAATCTATTTCTAGTGAACATTGTTCGACTGTGTGTAGTTAGCCCCAAATCATTGAAGAAAAATAACTAGGTTGGCTTGACCAAAAAAGCATTGATTTTCCTGTAGGGTACATTTGTCTGAGCTGCGATTTTTTTTCCCTATCTTATTGTGCGGATGAGAGGAAGAAGGAGCCTGACCTCACAAAACAAACCCACACCGCAATTCTGCTTCTTTGCCTCAACAATGAACTTGGTTTTAGTGGATGGAGACAGGAGATAGTGTATTAAAATTAAAAGCACAGTGTATCGAACTCATTCACTTCTGGATTTAGTTTTGCTTCCAAAGGCTTCTAAAAAAAATCCAACAAACAAAAAATACTTCTGGCCCTATTTGGTCTGCCTTCCAGGGCGATTGGTCATGGTATTGCAGAGACTTCTGATTTTTGTGGTGAGTTAGAAGGAGATTTAGAGGGGGAGTTTTGGATCAGGGTAGATTAAGGAAAAGAGGATTCTGTGATGTCTCTATCACTTTGTCCTATATAACCCAAAAGTTTCATGTTAGCTCAGGTGATTGAAGATCAATGTAGCCTCCATGCAAATAACAACCATTGCTAAGCTGCTTCCAGGAAGGTGCTCTCATCCTCTGAGAGCTGGCACCTCCAGAAGGCAGTTATCCTCCCTCATCTTCATCTCCCTGAATGGGGGTCCCTTTCCAGTCCGAGACCTTCCGGTCCCCACCTCTTGTTTGGATGTCAGCTCTTTGATGTACACAGTGACTGAGCCTCGCCTTCTCTGTGGCGGTTGCAGGAGGCACCATGTGACTTAATGCTAAGAAAATTATTAGGAAAAACTCTTTCAAAATTTTGAAAAAGAAAAAAACCCACCAAGACCACAAAGTGCAGAGAAATGACGGCAGACTTGTCACTGCCGAATGATAACACGATAGTTAGCCACACATGACAAGAGGGAGGAAACCTCAAAGAAGTTTGTTTCTTTTCAAATCCTTCTGGCAGGCAATCTGTGAAATAGATGGCACTATTGTTCTTCACATTCAGGGCTAAGCTCATCATGCTTCGCAAGTAGTGTTACGGCTTCTTCTGTCACGGTTTTGGGTGATACGAATTGTTTTGATGGGTCGCACCTTCAGGTCTATACCACAAATACGGTGTTTTATGTAGACACGTACAACAAAAGTTCTGGATTTTCTGGGCAGAGCCTTGCTCTGTGGACATGAGAGAATATTCCTTTTGTGTCTGTAAGGAAATAGGTAAGGAGTTGATAAGGGAGGGATCCGGGAATCAGAGACACCATGCAGGATTCCAGATGGGACAGGAACCCAGGAAGGAGGCTCAGGCTGGCACGGAATTAATTCCTACAGTTCTGGAAACTCAGAGAAGACAACATAAAAGACGTGAGCTGTGGTCTTTCACTGCAAGCAACTGGGAAACCCTTTTATTTTACCCTGAATATTTACATATCTTTTCCCATGCAGTGTAGATATTTCACTGAAGCAATTACTGGAGCTTCTACTGCAATCTGCATAGAACTCAGGCTACTTAAATCAGGAATAAAGTCATTACGTAGCTAGAGTAGACATAATTGGTTTAAAAACATAATTTCTGATAACTTCCTTAGCCAAACTGGAAATTCTGAAACTGTATGAGATCTTGGAAAATTCAGGAAGAGTCTTTAATTCTTAACTTTCTTTATAAATTAATATACATTAATATACACATGGAGGTTAGATTCTGATAGGCATAGTCCTTAGTGAGAAGTCATAATGATTCCTTATTCTATTTATTAATAAGTGTGTTACTAAATATTTAAAACAAACTAATGAAGCGGTTACTACATGATAGACTGAGGCGAGATGATGACACAATAGCAAAATTGGTTTTTGCTGTTTTAAAAAACCAAATTTTTTATACTAAATTCACTATAAGTACAATTTAAACACATTAAATGTTGTATTTTCCCCTCATTTTCATGGAATTACTCACCTGAGGATAGATACTTTAGTGTTACACAATAGAATATTTTTGGAAATTTTGACCAGATGACTTTTACAGACGGCAGACTGCAGCCAGAGACTGTATAGAGCTGAAGAAACAGACATGAAATAAAACAAGATTTCTCCTTACAAGACCTCACAGACCAGTGGACAATCTTAGGACAGCTACATCTTTCTGTATGTGTGGGGTTACCACTATTCGGAGGAAGATATTGTCATGGTTTATGTGGGTGGTCCCTAGGCCTCATGCATTTGCATTATGCATTTGTGAGTGGTTCATGTTTAGCACTTGGATTGGGGGTGTCAGTGCTACACCCACCTAAGGGTGGAGCCAGGATGTGATGTAATGGCAGGAAGAAGGCGTGTCTCTCTCTCTTGCCCGTTTCCGCCTTACTGTTTGCAGCTGCCATGAACTGCGGCCCCACCATGCCACCCTACTTGGAGCCAACTGAGTATGGACTGAAACCTCCAAAAACTAAGAAATAAATCTTTCCTTTCCTAACTTTGGGCATCAGGTATTTTGTCTCAGCGATGAGTAAAAAGTAACTAAGACAGATACTGAGCAATGCTCCCAGTGTCTCAGAGTTTGTATAGAAGATATTTAGTTCAGCTTTGTTCCATGAAAAGAATTAATTAATATTAACCAATATCCAAAAAGCACCTTGGAGCTATGTTTTTAAACTGTGTTCTCTGAGACCAACCTAGATGAGAACTACAGTTGGATTCTTTAGTAGAAGACAGAAATGTTTTCAGTTTTCTTTCAGACCACAAATCTTCTTTCAAGGCAAGAGGAAGACAGCACAGGGAGTTGAAATGGTAATTTGAAATAAGTAGCTTCCATTGATTTTTTCAACAATATAGCTATGAAAGTAATTATATTTAAGTTTGGTGAATTGCTACCTAACTAGGCTGAGGCTTTAAGCAACAGTGCTTCCTATGCACTGGACTTCCTTGACCCTCTGTCATTTGACCCACAAATTGATTTTGCTACGTAAGTTAAAATTAAATTCTTCCCAGTGTCATATTTGACTACCAGCTTTAGGCAGAGATCTTATAGGAAATGCTTGTTTTCAGGGTTTGGTCGATGTATCAGTGAATGCTAAGACATGGCCAAGTGCCTAAGGAGTGGGTCTGCAGTTTGTACCATGGGAAGCCCTGGCCTCCCCTGCAGGGCCAGTCAGGGGCAAGGACACAACCCTACCTCCAGCCCTAAGCTGGGAGTTCTGTGCTCACTTTTGGGGTGTGCCAAACCCCAACACTATTGCCGAGATCCAGTGCAGAGATATCGGTCTTGCAACTGTATGGTGGGGCTAAATCACAGACAGGATTTGACACTTCAGCTTTCATGGCTCAGAACTGGACTTCTTCCACACTGCCTGCACGGAGGTGATGTGGGGGCCTGAGACCTGCAGGTGATCCTGGGGTGATTGCTGTAAGCACTCAGTCAAAGCCAGTTCTTACGGACCAGGAGGAGGTGACCTGGGAAGCCTGTCTGCTGGGACCAAAGCCCCAGATAGGGACCTCCCCTCTGTCTCACCCTGGAGCTGTGGGGAGGAACGATGTATGTACCCCAACTCCTCTGTGGCTGACTGTTTGGCTGAGCTCCTCCTTCCCACATTGCCAGAAACTTCTTATAACCTGCAGCCTCCCCAGGACGGCCGTCTGGACTTCTGCCTTGATTTTCACTTGGGGGAAATCACTAAAATGCTGTGCCAGAGAGAGGTGCGTATTGTGGTTTGCCTAAAACATATGTCCACGTCTTGGTTTCTTTATTTTTATTTTATGTTTTCCTGAAGAAAGATGTAACCTTATTTGGTTCCTCAATATCAAGTGTGATATTTAAAAATATTGGATGAGCTTCAGTAATCAAAAGAAAGTTTCAGTTATCTCTTTTATGTTGAAAGTTTTAAGCCAACACCCTGTGAGAACATCAGTACAGTAACAGGTTTCAGAATCGGACACATTATAAATCAGTTCTTCGCTTATATTTTACTAAGAAACAAGTCACACATATTTCACTAAGAAACAAGTCAAATAGGTTACTAGTAATATTCTTTTGCTCCAAATATTTGGGGTACAAAGTTCAGTCATTTTAGAATCATTTGTAGTTAAGTATTCTAATCCAATTAAATTCAAATATTTCTCCTCACTCTCAGTGCTGCTTAGCTTACAATTAAGTGAGGTACCGAACAGCAAACTCTAATGTCTGAATATGTGCAAACTAGATAAACTAGAATAAAGACATACAAATAATAAGATTTGTAAGGCAATCTTTGTCATTCTATAAAGAGCTAACTACCCATGGTCCACTTTGGCCTGTCCAAGTAGTATTAACCATTGCCTGAATACCCTCCTTGGAGTTCAGAGCTCAGGGGCCTCTGTCTGTATACACCCACAGAGATTTTCTTCTTGAGCCAGTAACTCTTGCACTGAAATGTTTTCTCCACTTTTCACATATATTGATGATTCCAATAGGTTACATAACGCCGAACTTATAAACACTGTCTGAAAATGAAATTTAGATTTTGACATTTCATGTATAGTATTATGTAACTCCAGATATACAGTGTATATGCTACAGTAGCATATGTGTGTGTGTGTGTGTGTGTACCATGACACATATGTATTATGTATACACATGCTTGTAGACTACCATTCAAAACCATGCACTATATAATTTAATAAGAAACTGGGTATCCATCTGTGCTCTTTCTTTGTTTCTTTGTTTCTTTTTTCTTCTTTCTTTCTTTCTTTCTTTCTTTCTTTCTTTCTTTCTTTCTTTCTCTCTTTCTTGTTTTCATTTTCTTCACAGCCTATAAGCTTGCCTGAGCTTCCACACCTCCTTAAATATCTGAACACTTAGTTTTCACTTTCTGGGGAGTATCTGACCACTTAACATCATGGGACTCCATATAAGCTAAGATTTCAATTTTTGAATAAGCCACGTATCTCCTCTGGTGCATTTGTTATAGCTGAATGTCACAGATATCCTAGAAGACAGAAGTTTAATGCACACCAAATGGTGTCCCTTGAGGGGGAAAAGAGAGCTTACCAAGGACTTGGATATACAGATGTTTACAATGACAATTACGGTACCAGGAACCTCAGAACAAGACTGCTTGTTTACACAGGGTTTAATGAGCTTTCTCTGCTGGTTCTCAACTCTCTTTAGAACCCCAAACAAAGAAAGCAGGTAGAGGAAGGCTCTTCAACTCGCACCATAAATTGGAGTCCCTGCCAGAATCAGGAGGAAACTGCAGTCTTGACTGTAGTAAGTGGCTCTTAGCAGAGTTCATGACAAAATAATGAGAACTTGAGGGTGTTTTGCAAACAACATATGCTATATGCTGAAATTTTTTTATGCTGCAGGAAGCCTGCATTTATTTTTAGCTTTGTATGCAAACATTTCGAATGCTCAGGAAGAATGCAACATTTTATATATTATTTGATAGCGTGTTTGCCTTTCTGAATAAAGCAATGTTATCAGATAAATGCATTTAAAGCAGTAAGATGACAAATTTTGCCTGAAATGGTATCTAAAGTGGGAAGACATACAACTCAAATGGAATGTTTTCCAGAGATAAATATAAATATATTCTTGCTTCATTATCTTAAAAGACTTTTTACAAATACAAACATAAGATCAAAGCTCCTTTGGAAGGGCATATCTTTATGGAAGAAATACTGTATATATAGAATGACCATTATGAAGGAAGGATATAGATATAAATTACAAATTACATAATAGAAAGAGGACAGTTTATTCTTACATAAAATTGACTGGTCTTGGAATTAGGATTTGTTGTTTCATTTAGTCAGTTTGTAAATAACTAGATAATTGTGTCATATTGGCCAGGACTACAAAGAAAAAGCAAAGAAGCCAAGATTAATGCTATTTATTGTTGCACCAGAAATCAAACTCAGGACTTGTGCTTGCCAGGCAGGCGCTGTGATGCTGAGCTATGTCCCCAGCCACCTAGGCCATGTTAAAAATGGCTCTCAGAGGGAACTAGGGAGGCCAGATCAGGGCCCTGTCAGTGCTGGGTGCACTCAGCAGAGTCACAAGCCGGTCCTTACTGTCCCATCTCCTGTTGCTCACACCTGTTGTGCAGTCTCTTCTTGATTTGTGACTTCCATCTCAGCAACACAACAGGGAAAAGCCAAAGGCCGGAGACGCTAAGGGGAGGAATCACTTGGTTGTAGTACTCGCACTGTGGAACCTTCTCGATTGAGTCTCTCTCTCACCTCACGGTTTACAGAAGCAAAGCACCAGATTACAGAACTCCAAGGGACAGAGCTGCAAGGAAATGTGCATGTCCCCCACTCCTGCCAAGCCTTCAGATGAGAGACCAGCCCTGGCCAGCAGGGCACTGGGGAGATCCTGCCTGAGCTTGGCTGAGATTCTGCCCCACAGAGACGTTGAGACACTGTACAAGAAGGGTCCTGGCTTCGAGTGTGGTTACACTGCCTTACAGCAGAGGAGAGCAGTCATAACCAGCAACCGCATGAAGTGGCTCTCTCCTGTTTCATTTTCAGTTCTCTATTTTGTTAAGACTTCACCCATTTATCGCAGACATGGGTTTGGCCATCGTGATTAGTGCCATTTGTCGGTGGTGGGCGAGGAGTCCAGCGGTGCTGCTGCCCGGAAAGACTTCTGAGCAGAATCTGGGAGACATTTGTTTCCTCTTTTCTCTAGATTTTCAAGCATGAAATTTCTTTGACGTTTATTTTCATTTTCTTAATTGCTCAAATTATACAACACACTTACAGCATAGCGTTTCCTTAGGTTTGACTGTAAATGCTTACAATGTACAATTTGCTACCTTAACCACTCTGAAGGCCACACTTACATGGCAGGAACTATTCTCGCAAGGGTGGTCACTACTGTGAAACTCGGTTTCACTGAAGAGTTGTCCCTTCCTCAGTCCCGGCTACATTTCTCCTCTAAATTTGAAAACTCCCAGTGGTTCCTGTAAGTGCCGGGCACAGGATCTGTCCGTCTGTGACTGCCTTATGTCCCTTGGCGTGACGTTCTCAGGTTCCACTGTGTCCTAGCATGTGACCCCTTTTGTGTGGAGGCCGGGTGAGAGCCCACCGTTTGTGTGCTGCCTTTAGCTCACGCCCTCACCCACGGATGGCCGTGGGCTCCTCACTCACCATGTTTCCTGCAGTGTCAGTGTACACGTGCCACCCACAGGTGATGCTTTCATACTTTTGAACACACAGCCAGAAGGAAGTTGCAGGACCAGGTGGTAATTTGCTTTCTATGTTTTTGAGAAAGAATCACATCTTCCGAGGCATTGCACCGCTGTGCCCTCTCACCACCGCCCTCGAGGCTGCCACGCACTCTGCGTTCTCACCAGCGTGCCACTTTCAACAGCTGCTGTCCTGTAGGTGCAGTGTGTTGTCTATTGCAGCTGTGATTTGCGGTCTCTGATCATTGAAGGTCACAGGCATTTTTCGCATCCTTTTCGGCTGGCCTATATTTTCTTCGACAAAACTTCTATTCCAGCCCTTCAGCCGTTTTCGAATCAGCTTTTGATTTTCCTGCTGAGCGTTGGAGTTCTTTCTGCAGTGTGGAAATTAATCGCATCACATAGTAAATTGGATTTGTTTTCTATTACTTAAGGATTGCTTTTTATTCAGTTACTGTCTGTTGATGTTTTTATCTTTTTTTTTAAAGTTTGAAATATTTGATTTGTTCATTTGGTTGTTGCTTATGTCATTGTTGACCAGAAATTGTCGAGAAATTCGACATTGTGTGGCATTCTTCCTGTGTTTTATTCTAAAAGTTTTACAATGTCAGGTGTCATGTGTGTATAACAGATTCACTCTGACATCATTTTTGCTTATGGTGTTAGGTGAGGGTTCCTGGTGTTCCCCTGCATGGTCATACCAAATTTCGCCAGCAGTTTTCCTCACTGGATGACCTTGGTACTCTTGGAGACGATGTGCTATTGGTGTGAGGGTTTATTTGTGAATGCTCTATTCGCTTTGTCGGGATTTATGCCAGTATCACCCTATTTTGACTACTGTGACACTCTAGAGGTTTTTGACATCTGGAAGCATGAATCCTCCAACTCTTCGGGTTTTTTTTTGCAGCAATGTCTTGGCTATTTGAAGTCCCTTAAGATGTCATATGTATTTTAGCAGGAGTTTTCCCTATTATTGAAAAATGCTCTATGGAATTTAGAGGGTTTGGATGAAATCTCTACATAGCTTGGAGTGGTAAACTGAGTTTAACTATGTTAATTCTTCCAGTCCACATACAGGCGATACTGGCAGATACTTGCTTTTGAAAACAGTAAAAGAGGAACTTTATTAAAATGCTTTTCTCATTAACCCAAAACAGTGCAAAAAGCTTAACAAAGGATCTTTTGTATGAAAAAAAATTATACTTAAAAAGTTTCATGTGCTAACAAATGCCTAAATAGTCCAAGATACTGACCCATTGTTTTTTTAATTGAGACACACTACAAAGTATCCTATTTCTATTTAAAATGCTTGCTATCTGGCTTTATTTATAAGCCCAAAGCTGCAATATTTATAATCATCAGTTCACAAAAAATGCAGAAGTAGCTCATTATATTTAATGAGTCAAATAGATAGATGCTCTGTACATGAAATTGTCAGTAGCAGGCAGAGGGAATCACACCCCACGCTGGCTTAGAAGTGCTGTAACACGGTTCACTCATAGACCCTGTTCTTATGTGTGTACATTGTGCAGAAACCAAACAGTTACAGTTTGACTTGGGAAAGTTTAGATATTGATTTTTTTGTTTTATGACAGACCTTGCCCCTGACAATGTTATCTATCATCAATCTGACTCTGCACACGTACACATTTCTGTAAACAACATATCCACACAGTCATATGCGTATATGTAATATTTTATCCAGATATCTATGAAAAGCCAATAAAAGTTATTTACTTAGATTTAAATACTGAAACTTCAAGCACAATATTTTCAATTTCGATAACCAGACTAAACGCAATTTTGATAATACGTAAACATTTTCTTTATTAATACATAGTCTGCCAAAAAGGTATACACACTTCAGCAAAATCAAAATAGTATTTCACTTCAACAGATGCTGTTACCTCTGTATGGGGGACCCTATAGGACCTTGTGTATTGCAGAAAACCTGCCACACTGCTGGTCCTTAGAGAAGATATTGAAAATGCCCGTGCAGTAATCGCAGTGACCAAGGTTACCCCAGCAGAGCTCGCCGTACTAATAAGTGTCTGGAAGTTTGTGACCATCACTTGGAGCACTTCTTGTGATTCTAGAGGCCAAAATAACTTGTATTAGTCTCACTAAACTTTGTACTAAAATATTTACACAAGGCTTTCTTTTCCTGAAGTGTGTATTGTACACTTTTCTGGTAGATTCTGCATAAAAATTTTATGTATTTTATTACAAAAGAGAATGATATTTAACAAATAAATAAGTCTAGAGAAAACTGAGAAGAAATGCACTTAAGTATTATCGTTATGAGTTTCACCCAATGGGGAGATACTTTGAAACATACAGAAATCCCACATATCTAACCTTGAAGAATTCATAATCAAAGTAAGTCACACGGAAGCCATATGCAACAGCAGAGGGAACATAATCATAAGACAGTGGGGTGAGGTCACTGAGTGAGATACACCGATAGCCACACAGGATCAGAGTGACCCCCACTGGGCCTGCACTAGCTGAGCCTGTGTTTCTCCTCCGCATCCTGGGTTCTTCTGGTCAGTAAGTGTCCCAGGAGGTTGACAGTGTATTATCCTCATTTTCTTGGAAAAGGGGCAACCCAACTGTTTTCTATGTTCCCATTTTATAATCTCATACTATTTCCGTGTGTGTTTCAAATTATTGCTTGTTATTGATTTAAAAAGGATTCAAATTAGTCATGCTGAATACTAATTTGTCATTTTAGTGGAAAAACTAAGAATTTCAGCCTTAGGAAGATATTACTTTTTTAAATCCATAATTAAACTTTTAAAGAGTCAGCACCATGTGACTATTATCTAGCAAATGTATTCCTATTTGAAGTAATTTCTCAAAAAAAAGGAAAAGTTTCCAGAGGAAAGCATAATGTGTATTAGGTAGGAGGGAGAATACAGGAACTTGGGGGGCAGTTATATAGCTCAATGGCACAAGCAGCTTAATTTGATTCCCGATACCCACCCCGCAAAGAAAAGAAAATAAATATTAATTCTCACAAGATGTATGTTTAAAGAAAGAAGTTTAGATGGTAAGGTGTGCACTCTTGCTTGTTCCCTGCCTCTGTGCGGTGCCCTTAGGTCTTTGCCTAAGGTGTACTTGGTGGTTGTTTTTTGTGTAGGTTCCTTGGCCTAGTTACATAAATAAGTTAGAATGGCAGAGGAAATAACAAAAAAGAAAGAACAGTTATCCTGGGTGCACCCTGGAATCCCAGCTCCCTAGGAGGCAGAGGCAGGAGGACCACAAGATTGTTGAACCTTAGCCTGAACAACTTGGTGATTTGGTGAACTCTTTTCTCAAAATTAAAATAAATAAGTAAATAAATAAAGGCTGGGGCTGTAGCTCAATGTGATGGCTCTATTTTTAATCTCCAGTGCCACAAACTAAAGAGAGGGTGGAGGGAAGGAAGAGAGGGAGGGCAAAAATACAACTGGTGGGAATACTTTAGTGCATAGCCTTCTCATCTGTACCCACTGTTTTTGTATCTAACACGTAAATGACTAAAGATAACATGTGCAGCTCCGTGGAGATTTTCCTTTGCATGGTGTCCTCCTTTCTGGTGCTTTGCTGCAAACCCCGGCTGCCGTCCTCTGTCAGTGTGGTCTGTCTGCTGAGCACAGAAAGCTCTTGTCACAAACTGACCTTAGCATAGTCTGGACATTGCCTTTCTGCAAAAAAAAAACAGACATGTTTGGTCATTTGCTCCATTTTCCTTCATGTTCACAATCCTGTGTTCCTCCTGGTCAGCACCTACAAAATGTTGTTCTGTCTACTTGTGAAGTTTTCCTTTTTCTTTTCTTCTTTCTTTTCAACAACAAGAAAATGATTGCCATCTGCGGTACTCCTTCCGGCAGAAGCAAAGTCTCAGGGAATTATCTTGACCTGATAACAGATCCTTTTTAGTGGAATCCAAGCCTCTTCTTTAACAGAAAGTATTTTTCTGAAGAATATCTATACATCTTAGTTTTCTGCCCTTCAGAACTTTTCTTCTTTTATTTTGTGTTCTCCTTAAACCTTCTTCTTAATCATTGACCCAGCCTGCACTTATTAAAGCAACCCTATTATACACACAGATATCACGATCCATACTTCCAAAGATTCCTTCTACTTCTTGAGTTCTTAATGCTTTCTGAATTTCCTCCAATATTTTTCTTAGCTCTATTAATAGACTTTCTTTCCATTAATATTCTGGGAAATATGTGGATTGGTGTGGGTGATGCTGATATTGCAGCTCTCTCTGGAGTTTCTGAGGTGGACCATGGACGACTGACTTAACTCTTCAGTGAACGATGTCTAATAGGCATTTCCCGTGGCTGCATAAAATGGAAACTTCTCTAATATTTGAAACAAATCAATTCCAAGCCCTTATATTTATTATTTTAAATGTTTTTTTTTAATCTTTCAAAATCGTCTAACAGATTTATGAGAAAGAATTACCCTTTTCTGGGTAAAACACAATCCCTCATCCTCAGCTTTTATTTAGTGCTCTGAGAGTTGCAGTTTTTCCCTAGCGAAGATGTACTGACACTGGAGGTCCTGTGGAATGGGACCTAGACAGAGTGCTAAGGTCTGTGGGAATGCATTAGGATGTCCCTACTACAATTTCTAGCTTTGGATTTTTGATCCTGGCAGAGGATTCTAGGGGATACGGTTTTTAGTGTTAGGTTCACTGGCAGTAAAATGTTATTGGCGAGACCCAAGCGGGTTTTTCTAAATGTCATTACTGCTCTTTCTAATCAACAGGAATTCAGTGTATTAGTTGGGCTTTTCCAGAGGAAAAACATCAGGAGGGAGGAGTGAACAAACCCTGAGGACACAGTGTCACAGTGGCCTCCGTGTGCTGTGGGAGCAGAAGACCCAGCAGATCCTCAGCCCAGGAAGCTGGAAGCCACAGGACAGGAGGGACCAAGGACCTGGGGTGAATCTGGGATCAGAGACCTGGAGGCTTTTCCAGCGGGAATCTGAAAAACTGGAGTCTGACTTTCATAGGCGACGCCAGCAGCAGCAGAGGCATCCGCTGAGACAGCACAGAGCCTCCCAAACCCAGGCGGCCTCTCTCCTCCCCTTTCACTCCGCCCCTGCTGGGCACCCATGGGTGGTGCAGTGCAGCAGCGTGGCCATCACCCGCAGGTGCTGCCTGCACGCCGGTCACCTCTGGAAATCCCACAGACACAGCCAGGCCACTCTAGCTGTCCCTTCAACCGGTCAAATGGACATAGTGTGAGTTCCAGGACAGTGATTCCTCAGGGGCCTCAACATCTCATGACAAGAAGAGTCAGTTTGAGACTTTCACTGGTGATTTGAAGAAGTTCCCATGTCTCTCCCTGATTCAAAATGAAAATTCTTCATTGATAAGTTATGGTTGCTTTAATTCTTACCGGCTGCCACCAGACAAATCAAAAGTCAAACCTTGCTGTGGCCCGTTCAAAAATCTCTTCTGTGTTTTCTGGTGAAAACCTGGGAACGTGTTTCTTCTCTTCTCAGCTATGGTGTTTTGCTAAATATTACCTGAAACACAGTCTGCCATGCTTTAAACAACTGTCACGTGTGTCGTTTCTGTATTTCACCACCACACACTTCCCTTGATAAGTAAATTTTATGTTTTTTTTATCTCCTTCATTCCCACGGTGCTGTCTTTCACTAATAAAAGAGATTTACTATGAAAACTAACAATTATATATATATATATATATATATATATATATATATATATATATGCTAAATAACCATGGGACTCATGAATAATAAATACCATAAAAAAGGTGCTATGTTCAAATCTGGAGACCACTAAATTCTAAATTTGATTTGGTTCATGGGGGATTAATATTTAGGCCTGGGAAATATGAGGTGAATAAACATTCTTCCAAGAATAACCTAGTTTTTTTCATTAAATTACATTCTGAATGATCCCTTTAAGACATCCAGGTTAATCGTGTCTGTAGTATTCTATGCTGAGTTTCAGACATCAAGTGTAAACCATTAGCTTTAACTTACCTATGTTCCTAAAATTATTGTGAGTGAGATTTTCATTTGGGCTCAAGTCACTTAATGCCAGATTAAATCAGATATCAGGTCTCTAAGTTAGTGATAGCTAGGATTTGCCATGATGACACATCAAACTAAGTGGATTTATTTGATTTTTTCCACAAATTTACAAAGAAATTAACTTCTGTTTTACTGTCTAGATCAAAAGTCAAAAATAAGATGAATTTTGCGCAATTTAGAAATACTATTTTACTCAGCTGATTTAATGATAAGCAAGCAACTATCTTATAACTTCTACTACAGTTCTATGCTTTTCTCTACTAACTGTGAGCCGAAGCATTCCTTGAAGCGCCAGACTGCATGAGGCTGTAACAGCGAGAGACTCTGCTCCTTTCCTGCATGGTGACTCACCTAAGCCCCTTGAGGAGTGAATCCCCAGGGCGTTGGTTTGCACTTATCACCATTCGAGTGATTTAGCCTGATGGGTCAGACAACTTGTCAGTATTGGACTATAATTTGAGGTAGAAATGTGTCATAAAAAAGTGATAATTCCAATTCTGCATGGACTTTTCCTCTTCATTTACCAGTGTCCTTGGAGCTGGATGACTGGACAGCAGTGTGTTGGTGCAGAGATTCTCTTAGACCAAGAGGCTAACAAGGCCAAGGTCACAAGTTCAACTCCCACAAGGACGGCTGAGCTTCATGTAGCTGTGTGAAATTCAACTGCCCTCTTGGCCACTGAGATGTAGTGCTGGATGTCACTGACGGTAAAAATGGCATGGAGAGGGAGTGTGATCTGATGAGAGGAAATTTATCCCCTGTGCTAGGGAAGACAAAATTAAACATGTCTCTTTCAGACAAGACTTGGGAAATTTATTGTCCATGAGTAACACCATTGTCTTTAAAATGACCCTAATGATTTTTATTTTGTTCCTTTAGGATGCTATGTGGCTAAGTTAGCTACAACTACCCTGGCAAGAAACCTTATACAGTCAGGATAAGAAAAAAATCATATCTTTAATTAACAGCATAGAACCCCAGATACTGGGTAAGCAAAGTGTTTCCACGGGTGTTCATTTTCTAATCTTCAGTTAACGATGACATGTTTGTGATCCTCATTTGCTGCTATGGCAGTAACCTGCCTGTAAGCTGTTTCTCCCTAGAGGTTGCTGAAAACAAAATGTAGCTGTTAAACTAGAAGCTGTGACATCTTATGCTGTTTTGATCATGATGTCATCATTAAATGGTCTCATGAAGAGATAAATATGAGAAGAATTCTGGTATAATATATGGCATCCGAGGTTCCCTTCAGTGAGGCCCATTTCATTCCTTGTTAATTAATTTTAATTTACTAAAACTCTATCACACATGCATTCTCTCCTAGTCTCCAGTACATGATTGAATTGTAGATTACAGAAAATAAGGTTTTAAAACCTACTTTGAAGACATTTCAGCTCTTTAAATCTTTTTTATGTTAAACTTTTTTTGAGAAAGACCATGTACTAGTAAAGGGAAGGTTTGATAATTATAAAGCTGGTGTTAAGTTAAAAAAGTAGGTAACTGACAAGGTTGGGGTAAAAACTACACAAAATCCAAGTGCTGCAGGGTAACTCTGCCCTGTCTTATTTGTGCAGGTGACCTCAGGCTGTATCTGCAAAGGCGGTGGCCACATCTTCCCTGAATAAGACAAAGCTTTGCAATAAGCGACACCGATTTTTTTCCTCACATTGTGGACCCAAAAGACTCAAATTGAAAGATAAACAATAGCAAGGCATTATGTCTGTACAGAATGACCATTTCTAATCATTTTCAGTTAAATGCTTGAAATTTTAGTCTAATTAAGACATTAAGCACACCATTCATATGACACATTTGAATTGTCCATGTGTATAATTTGTTCAAAACAAATTATAATTGGGGAAAACGAATGAATCACACTCAATTGTGGTCTAATTCAATAAAGATGACCTGCTGTTCACTCTGTACTATGAAGCAACCAAAGCATCATATTACTTTGCATTGAGAATACCATGCATTATAAAGCATATTATTTAACACTAAGAAAAGTAGCATATAATCCATTTCAAAACAAGTCTTGACTTTAAAGATATTAAAATGTGAAAAAACTGTTGTGTTGTGAAATTGACTAAATTTTTCAAAATAGGATCATTTATCTCCATCTCCAAGGTTATGATCACAGCTCATGTATCCAGATTGCCCTTTGAACTCTGTGAATCAGCAAGTCTTCTATGGTGAGCTGTCCTCTCCTCTCTGACTCTCTGCACTGACATTTGCATCTTGTAAAGCTGAGCACTGTTTGTGCTGGGCACATCTAATTGCTTTTGTGGAAGTATGTGAATCTGTTCCTCAGCAATGGTGGTATTTTCAAATTGTGAGTTTGATTATGGTAAAATTTTTGCTGTAATTTCTCACTGCTC
This sequence comes from Hydrochoerus hydrochaeris, assembly GCA_004027455.1. NCBI lineage: Eukaryota > Metazoa > Chordata > Mammalia > Rodentia > Hydrochaeridae > Hydrochoerus > Hydrochoerus hydrochaeris. The sequence goes on from PVLA01000767.1 coordinate 337,144, forward strand.
TTATGACAAAATCTTTAAAAGAAAGGATTATAGAAACCAGGTTGTATCACACTATTAATCTTCTAGACATTTTTGAAACACAAGACAATACATACTTCAAAATATATTTGTTTTTCTAGTCATTTTCTTTCAAGAGTTTATGGTGTAAGTTATTTGAGAAAATGTGTGATGATAGGTTATTCTTTCTGTCTTAAGAGTCTGTTTGCTCTGTTATGTTAAAGTGATCTGCCTGTAAGTGGAGGCTTTTCTTTGTCTTGGTTGATCCAATCTATAATTCACATTATCATCTATAGCAAAAGAAAATTTATGTTATTTCTAAGGCAAGTGGGGCAGCCTCTACTTTAAACACATTTGGTACTGCTATCTTGGAAGCAAGGTTCCATGCTGTGGGGAAGCACAAGCAGCAGTGTGGAGGAGAAGCAGAGCTACCTGTTGACAACCCCCGCTATGGCCACAGGAGATACCAAGCAGCAGTCAGTCTGGGAGTCAAGACACCAGAACTTCTAAATTTGTCAGCCATCAGCTTAAGGCAGCTGATTGGAGCACCCTGGAGGACCAGCAGGAGAAGCAGGGATGAGTGACCAGCTCACTCTTAAGTCCTGGCCTCAGAGTGACAAGCAGTAAGATAGTTACTGATTAGGCTGGTACATTTGGGAGTGCTGCGCTGTGCAGCAGCCAAGAATCGGAAATCACTTTTCATTCATTATTTTTCAGATTTTACAGAGGTGAATTAAAAGCTTAAGGGCACATCTATTGTGGCAAATGTCAAGAATAAAGATTATTTTTGAAATAAACTATGAAACTGGTAATGGAAAATGGTACTTCTTAAAATGCATAAGCATAATGATATGTTTTATAATAGTGTTTCATAAAAAAATAACTATATATGTTCAATTTTATGATGGTGATTTAAATGAATATGTATGAATAAATGTACATGGATACCATTATCATAAAATATATATATGTTCATGAAGGTTCTCATAATTATTACTATAAACTTAACTTTTTTCAGTGAGTGAAAATATTTTTGTGATTTGTCCAAATTGTGATGTTTTGACATAAATTTATTTGTGGAAAATGTGTTACTGGAAAACTTTTCCTATAATTGTAATTTGCTGTTGCCTAAAATTCCATGTTATCATTGTATGTGGTTCTATACTAGATGCAGGTAAGTGGAGACTAAAAATGAACTTGTGTTTAGTAGACCTTTAATGTTTCTTTAACAGCAAGATGGTTTGACAATGGATTAAACCATTTCTGTTTTTTGCTATTTCTCTTTTTGCTTAAGTAAAAATTATGGAATTTGATTAATGAAATATCTTTAGAACAGAGAAACAAAAAAAAAATTCTGATAATTGCATTGAAAACAGACAAGCGTAATAAGTGTCAGGAGTGATTTAGGGACCAAAAGCCTAAAATAAGTAAAACACAACAGTCACTTTTACGATGTATTCCCTGGTTACAGTAAAAAGAATGATGTGGCAAAATGTCTTTTACCTTCCTAATCAGGATTCAGTGAGTGAACCATTGAGTCCATATAAATGAACCCCGTGGGTAAGTAGGGGAGACCTGAACGCCTTCCGGAAGGACAGGGGAGAGGATGAGAGATTTGCGAGGGCGTACTTTGATTACCACATCTTTGTTCTTTCCCTCTTCATGCACTTGTAACCTTAGAGCTCATGGAAAAAGGAAAATGTGAAGGAAAAATCGTGTCTCTTCTTAACAGTGTTGGATGCCACGTTCCTCGGTTGCGAAGATTACAAAATTATTTCAGGAGCTTCAGTAGATGATTATCAGTCCTAGCAACTTTCACTCTAATGTCTGACTTCTGAGACTGCTCTCAGCATGAAATGTGTTTTACAAAAAAGAGTATGAGACATAATGAGGAGGAAGGGATTATAGTGAGACAGCCTGGGATTTGACTGAGAGCTCTTCAAATGCCAGGCCTATGCTCTATAATACCCTCCTCACTGTGCAAACCCAGGTCCCGCTGCCGTGCAGATAAGCAGATTCTATGGCTGTGTACTCAACTTCTGGCCTATCATCTGATGCTCTAGGAGAGACCTAGTCCTAGTCCTAGCTCCCTCAGATCATCGTGGATAGTAAAGCCAGCTCCTGCTCAGGCCCCTGGGAATCCACACCTCTTGTGTGCCTCTGTCTGCTCAGTGTTGCTAATCTCTCTTCATTCATAACTTTTCCATAATTCCTGTGGATCTGAACTCATGAGCTACAGCTTTGCAAAAAATCTACGAAAATACCCCTACAAATTGGTAAATATTCAGCTTTCTTCCTGAGTGGGCTCGGGCACACATTTTCTGAGAGACTGTAGAGAATGAAAAGTGGAGGATTGTACTGAACCTCCTCTAAATGAGCCGTAATTGTAACAAAAAATTGATTTTTCAAGGTATTTAAATCACAGTGTACTGTGGAAAGGAAAAATTAAAAATTAACCTAAAATGTTTACTTTTGGTTATTCTACCACGGGACTTTATTCTTTATTTCTAGAACCAGGTCAGCAACATAGTAACACAATTTTAAAATATTAAATGTTAACCAATATCATTCTAGATGCTGTTGGAACCATACTGAAGATGGACACCAATTCCGTAACACATCAGAGATCTTGGAAGGTCACAGTGCCCTTGGCATGTTCTGAGACGCGTCCTGATTAGCAATTGGAAAAAAAATTCCATATAGTCAGAAAATAGTCCACGCTGCCCCTGTCATGAGTATAAGGACATCTGTTACGGTTCAGAAAACCACCTGATGTGATTCTTATGCCATCTTTATCAAGGAAAACACAATTATGGATAATGACATTTTTTCCTTACGTAAAATTGTTGAAGTACTCCATATCCATTAATATTTTAAGTTTCCAAAATAGTATCAGTTGAAAGAAGTCGAACAGAAGTCAGTGTTCTCATCTATCAGCTAAATCACAAGTACTTAGAGTAGGGCATAAGCAGCCATTGCATGCTGGGTATAACTACTTCAGCTCTCCTGTACATTTAAATTCATCCTGGCATCTTTACTTTGCTGAATCCTGACTTCCTCTCTGTTATATGTGCTTACACCTTTTGAAAAACCTTTGCACCAACCTTTTCTAAAATGTCTCATGTAAAATGACTCCTTTCATTTCCATATTTGTTGACTGTTTTTCACTTTTTAAGGATTTCACTTGCCCCATAATTGTACTTGGCAGTCAGTATCCTCAGATGTCCGTGGTTTCTTACAAAGGGGTGTCCTTGACATTATTCATGAAAGATCAGCAGTAATGTCCAGGTAAAATGGCATCGCTCCGAGAGAAAGGGGATAAGGCCTGAGCTGACTTGGTGAAACAGCAAGAGCATTTCAAAGGTCACCCAGGCTCATGTCACCAGTATATGTTCTCCTCTCTAGTGCTGCACAGACCTGCACAGGTTCCCTCTTAGACTCTACCTCAGGGATTTGATGATAGTTGTCATAATTTCATATTCACCTGGCATAAGAGTGACAGCAGGTAGATTTCCATTTCTTTCCTACTTGCAAAACTCCTTAGTAGTTCAGGTGTCCTGACAGTATTTACAGTCCACTCATGATTAAATAATGAACTTACATTAGAATGTGAAAATTCATTTTAGAAATGATCTACATTTTTATTCTATGTCATGTTGTTGGGTTATTTTATAACCATAGAGCATCATGTCTCAACAGTGACTACCACCAACTCCGATGGGAAACTCTGTGCTTAATTTAGTACAATTTTCTGATTTTGAAGAAGTTTTACAAAATTTTTAACACACAGCAAAAAACATAATATATGTTAACTATTCAGCATAACCTGAAACACTAAACTAACAAGCCAGACAAGTCAGCTACACAAGATATTGTGACTAGGAAAATGTAAGCCTTTGCATTTTTGCCAGTAATGAGGTTAAATTTCATATGGACAAATGTATTTTTCTACCTAAATTAGAAATGTGAAGCATTGGTTTGCACAGTTAATTTGCTGGGAATGCAAACCAAAGCATTCTGAAAATATATAACTGACTTGAAAGCTTGTTGTCAGAAAAGGGCTGTGCAAAGAGAAGATGAGTGTAAGCTGAGCTGAGCGTAAGGCAGCATGAGCTGAGGCCGAAGGGGGCGTGGTGTAAAACACGCTGAAGAGCTGCTGCTGTTCGGTATAAATGCTGTATCCACAGTGTGGCTATAAAAGCAAATGCACTGCAAAACGAAAAGACCGACACAAAGCCAAGCCGATAGCATTGCGATAGCTAGATCCCCGGCCGAGGCGTTAATTTCTCCTGGTGCTGTGCACCAGTAAGTGCTGCTCCCCCACACGGCTGTCCCCATGACATGGTCATAGTAAGTGCTGCTCCCAGGACGTTCCATGTGTACTGCTTCACTGTTTCTTCCTTGGTGTCTCTAACAACAAAGGGTAAACTTCCATGCGCTCTAATTACTTTCTCTTTCCTTTGGGTTGTTTCTGTTCCCAATCTGGAGCATCTCCATGAAGGGAGAGGAAAAAAAAACAGAAAAAACAGATTCAGGTCATAAGCAGGTTGCACAGTGAGTGAAGTGTGTGAAAGCAAACTTCACATGGAAAACAGCCACACTGTGACAAATGCCCATGATTTAACTGATGTGGCATCCGACCCAACCCCCTCTTTGTCTCTGATGGTGTCTACCAACCATGGATGGTGGTAGACTGTGGTGGTGACTGTGTACTCCTAATTGCACTGTTTCATTGTAAAATTTAAAGACCAGAAACATAGAGAAGCAGACAAAGCTAGTTACTGAGTATGCAGTGGTTGGGCTTTATAGTCCACCTATCATCAGTTAATTTCGAGAAATATAATGAGTGAATAAGACTGTCAAAAACTTGCTGTCCTTTACATTAATTAAATACTATATTGATAATTAAATGCATACCAATGACACCCACTTATGATAGATAGTATTTTCACTCTTATTTTACACCTGATAAAGTTGAGATACAAAGCTCTGGTTTAATTGACTGAGATCTGATAGCAATGATTTAGTGTACAGCTCAGAATCATTGTGCTCACCCTTTTAGGTTTTCAGCTTCAATTTCAAAATAGAGAAAATTCTTCCTCCACAGAGTTGTTAAGAGCACATCTAATCTCTGTACTCATTCAAGAAGGAATTTCCTATGTAGAGTGATTACAAATAGGTGTTCTTTTCTCTAGGGAGAGGCTGGCCAGGGAGAGTGAAAGGATTGCTGGGAAGACAGAAGCCTGATTCGGGTCCACCTGGCTGCCTGAAAGTGCACAGCTCTCACAGAGACCATAGGGAGAGGACATAGGCAGTTCCGACTTTCCCAGAAGATAAAATAAGACTTTTCATGGCATAGAAACGTGTTCGCGGTATGGCCCTTGCCTGCTTTCCTTAGGGAGCAACTTCCTCTCCTCAGATTCCTTTCCATCCTCACTGGATTCCTTGTAAATCACAGATTTGTTCTACTTCCTGTTCTGTAGCCTTCCGGAGAAGCTTCTCACGCTGTCTAGGAAACCTCTCGGGAAGTTTAGCCACAACATTCATTCGATAACCTAGGCATCACATACCATATTATGTCACAGGTCGTCTTTGATATCCTCTTGCTACTAAAGTCAGATCATCTTTCATATTTTAAAATAACTCATTTTTGTCTTTTTTATGGTTTCATAGCTGATATTTATTTATTTATTTATTTATTTATTTACTTTTGGCCTCAACTTCCAGTAACAGGTGGAATTTGTCTTTGTTGATCATCTTTCATATTTTAAAATAACTTATTTTTGTCTTTTGTATGGTTTCATAGCTGATATTTATTTATTTATTTATTTACTTTTGGTCTCAACTTCCGGTAACAGGTGGAATTTGTCTTTGTTGAAGGAATTTGTTGTTGTCATGTTTCATTTCCACATTATCATAAGAGGCAGACACCTTCAGCAGTGTTTACTAAGTGATATTTTGGTTAACTTAATTCAAATTCCCATCACTGGAAATAAAAACAGCATTATACCTTCCCTGGATGAAAGCAGAAATGGAGGAAAAGGAATCAACAAGGCAGTATAGGAAGGTGAATGTTACTAGGTTTTACTTACTCCATTTTGTTTCCTGTAGTGACTCATATTTAGTTCTTTGCTCCTTTGATGAGAATATCAATTTTTCTAACCATTCAACTGCACTGCACTGAATTGCATATGGTTATTTCCTCAGTAATTTGGACTTTCAGCAACTGTAATCATTTAAGTTCACTCATTTTCAGGCTGCTCAGACTTCCATTTCACAATAGGAACAGCCTTTTATAACAGAGCTGGGTGACAGAATAGCATTGGTGCCTTCAAATCTGATTTGATTTCATTGCCCAAGGTGGAGAAAGAAAGGTAATTATAGGACCCAGAAAAGTCTCTCATGACAAGGACACTTAATAACTTGCCCAAAGATACAGCTTTTTAAAGATGATATCTACATGGAGCAGAGTGATTTAAAAAAAAAAAAAACTCTCTAGAGTAAAATTATCTGAGGCAAATGTATTATTTTTCCCTTTATTTATTAAAGTACATTTGTCACTTATTATATGATTTCATTGTAGTTATAGTCTGGTTTTTATTCATGCTATAATGTACCAGCTTTGTGAAAAATAGACCCACAAACTATTCATTTGCATTTGCATGTAAGAGAATTTGCTGCCTAAAGAAATTTTCTCAATATATTAAAAAATAGAATGCATGGGTTCATTTATATATGTTTCATACTGTCCATGAAAATAGAATCATCAATTGGCAATACTTTATAGCCAAATGTTCCCAAAGGCCTAGAAATTATTTAAATTTTAAAGTCTTAATCAGAAATAGTAAATTCATCCTTAGCCTTTATTTCTGTAGATTGTCTCCAATAGCTCACACAAAGAATCCAAAAATTGAGATTAGTAAATTCTACTTCTCCTTATGTAGAGTTATATGAATAGATTTTCTTCATTTTGGGAAGATGTTTCTAATATATCTGATAGGTTTTGCACTGTGACTATCCAAGGTAAATCTACCTTTTAACGACAAGGGCAAAAAAAAAAAAAAAAGCACAAATAATTTTTAAAATCTTACCAAAAATTTTCCTTTATAATGAACTCAGATATACATTTTCTACACTATGCATAATATAACAAGATAGTTTATTCTGTTTTTTGATGTATTATGTTCACTATTCAGCTGTAACTTTCAATAAATTTAACATATTGATCTATCCACAGGGTGAGGTTATTAGATTTATGTTCTTCTATAAACTCAAGAAGGTAGACATAAGCAATAGGTTAGGTTGCAGATGATACTAAATGGATTTGAAATATTTTTATGCATCATTTAACTCTTACCAAACATGAAAGTAATCAATTAAAAATCAAAGCTGTGTTTGAAATTTTCACCTCAGTGTTATTTAGTGATTTAGCAGTGGTTAAATGAACATTGTGATGTAACATAAAATATGCTTTAAAAGTTTATTAAAATATGCTTTACAGTTTAAAATTAAGTTACATGAAAAAAATTAAATCATTTAACAATGGTTTAATTGTCAATGGTATGCAAGTATTACTTAGTTCGCTCTAACTTTTCTCTAATTATAATATCTCAGTGTTTTAACACTTGTGCCTAGACCATTTATATTTAATTTAATAACTGATATTGTAACATTGGTAGAACACATTCTACATTATATTCTACTTTTGTCACTTTTTCTAGCTCTTTCTATTTGTTCAGTTTGTTCCTCTTTCCTTTTCCTTTTATTTCAGTGATGGCTTTCAGGGCTTTCCACATGCTAGATAAGCACTCTATCACTTCGCTACATCTCTGTCCTTTTTAAAATATTTTATCTTGAGATAGTGATTTCTAATCCTCCCCTGCTGACCTTAGAGGTCCTGCTGCCTTAGTCTCAGCCTCCTAAGTAGCCAGGATTACAGCTGCAGGCGCACAGCTCCAAAACCTTTCTTCCTTCCAGAGCTTCTACTTAGCCTGAACATAAATGAGAATTTCTAATGACTTCATTTCCATCTTCTTTATTGGATTGCTGTTAATCATAAAACTTATTTTGGTTGCTGTCGAGAGTTTGTACTGTCCCATTCAAGTCATCTTTTTCTAAATACATTGAATGGTATGAGCAGTGTAGAAAATGTACAATAATGCATTCACAATCCCTTTCTCCATTCAGGGGGCCACTTTATCATGCACTGGTTTTACCTATATCATAAAAAACAAAAGACTTTTGATACAAAATTTACACTGAAGAAAGGTTAATTTAGGACAAGTAAAAATAAGGAGAAACCTACTTGCCTTTATCTAGTCAGTTGTAAAGCTCTTTGTCTTTGGGAGGAGGCAGAAAGTTTCAATTTTGGCTTAAGAATTTCAAGGCAAATTCCCAGTGATGTGTCTCTTAAGTTAATGTCTATCTCTGAAGGTTTCTACTTTTCCTTTACTTTTGAAGTTCTGTGTTTTCATCATGCTTTATTTTCAACATGTAAAGAGGATTCTATGTTCAGAAGGAGATGAGGTCTGTTTTCCTGGTAGCTGTTGCTTGTCTGTAATAAGTGGTGGGGCCAAACCCGGGGGATCTTCTAGATTGCCGGCTGTGTCCACCTCGGCTCACTGGACTTTGGGGTAGCAATTACAAGCTGAATCCCCCGATCTCTGCCTTCTGAGGCTCAGTTTCTCCACAGCGTCTACAAAGACACAGCAGCAGCTGGAGATTCCACAGCTCAGGGCCAAGCTGCTCCTTCTGTCAGCGTGTGGGAGTGACCAGAAGCAAGGACATGGGGTCAGCTGCCTCCCTGCCTCCTCAGAGCACCAAGGGAGAATGAAAGGAAGTGCAAGAGAGAGAAGTGGCCACTCTGGGTCACACCACGGCCCGTCCAGCCCTCGAACAGAAAGGGACAGTCCGAGATCCCCGTTTCCAAACCCCGAGGGAGCCTGAGAAATTCGTTCTCTGTCAAGGAGTCGTTTTTATTATTATTATTATTTAACTTTTCCATTTGATTCTTGAGTATACTTCCTACTTCTTCATGAGAGTAACCTCGCTAAATTTGGACATTCTTATCTTTTCTGTTAGAGCTTTTAACACGTTCTTACAGTGTGACTTACCTTTTGATGGCTCCGACATCACCAGATCTGACTCTGGGTAACGCGGTTGCTTTGACTCTGCAGATTGTATTTTTTTCCTACATTTCTTGTCATGTTTCACATTTTTTTTTTATTGAGGGACTATATAATGTGTGATAGGGCATGAAGGTTTTTTTTTTGTTGTTTTGTTTTCATTTAACTTGATTAACTATTCATTTTCTTTTCTTGACTCCATAGTACTGTCTGTTTGTTGTTAATCCAGTCAGACATCTGCCTGGCTTTGAATGCCAGCCCACACGAGTGACCCTATGTGACATTCCCCTTCTGAAACTCTGAAATAAGTAACAGAGATGACCAGTTTGCAAAGAGAGAGGGTGGGTGTTGGCCCCGTTTTGGATGCCATGGCCCAGTCCACAGTTGGTGGGCTCTGTGGCTTTACATTCTGTGCGAAAACCTCACATTGTGGCGGGAGTGTGTGGTTGGGAAGTGAAAACGAGTGAGAGAGAGAGAGAGAGAGAGAGAGAGAATCGATGGCTGTGGTCCCACTGCGTCTACCGAGGACAGACCTAAAGTGACCTTCAGGCTGCCCTCCCAGCCCCTGTTCTAAAGGACCTGCCCTCTCCACAGAGCACTGCCTGTATTTCAGCCTCCTACCCCTGGCTCCTGGAAGTAGTTACAATCCACATGACAGAACCTTCCCTGCCCCACATCTCCGCTTCCCTTAGCTCTCCGGAGAGCACTCCTCCTGCATTTCTTGAGCCTTGTTCCAATGTTAAGTTTCCTTGGTTTACTACAGTGCCCTGCAGGGTGTGGAATGCTGTGCCTTTCCTGACGCGCTAGGAGCAAGTTTTCCATGTAGTCAGACACCCAGGGCCTGTCCTTGGGGAGGTGTCCTTCAGGGTTTCTCCTGGCCCTCCTCCTCACACACCTAAGACAGGCAGGGACTCCTGCGCCTTCCCAGGTGTAGGCTCTGTGCTTTGTTTTTCTTTTTTTCACTTTCCCAAGCTCCCTTATTTCACCTTGAAGATAAGGTATTTTTGTTCTTTGCTCTGTACATCAAGGTATTTGTTTCATGAAGGAGGTAGGGATGACTGTCGTTACCATTCTTGTCCTTTCTCCCCTGAGGTGGAGGTCTCTTCAAGACTCTTTTCAACTACGCACACCTGCCAGGGGCCTGGAAGAAGGTTTGCAGAAACCTGTGATCCCTGAGGGGTTTCTCCTCCCAACCCACACCTGCCTTTGAGAATTGGATAAAAATTTCCTGGGGAATCTTTTTATTACCTGTATGACATTTCAGATAATCAGAATCACGGGTCTTGTTTCTTATTACATTCATCTGTGCTTTTCCATGTATTAAGTTAGTTGTCCCTTTAGAAACTCAGTTCTCTGCTGGTTTCTAGGTGAATTTGCAGTGTGTCCAGATTTTATGATGTTTTAAGATTAATATTGGTACTTTTTCTTGCTTTCATTATACCAGAGGGTCCTGAATTAGTCTATTTATATCACTCTCCATTAGCTGTCCATCCTGCCATTCACCTGTCAGTCTCTTTCTCTAATATATATTGTATATATAATATATAATTATATAATGTACATATAATATTAGAGAGAGAGTCAGCAGTTGAAACTGATGATTCATATTCAGTAGACATTTGTATGTATATTTCCAACAGAGTTTAGTATTTAATATAATGTCTTCTTTAACAACAATGTCAAAGTTAATTTGACATACCATTTGTTATTTATGTGAAACAATGTTACTATCTGACATTTAAATATAGATATACAGGTTTTGGGTGGTGGCACATGCTTCTATGTCTAGCAATTTGGGGGTAAGTTAGGAAGATTGCGTTTTTGAGCCCTGCCTTGACAGCTTACCAAGACCATGTCTTACAATAAAAAGGAAAATCTACCAGAAATGTAATTCAGTAGCACAGCACTTGCCTAGCATGTATGAGACCCTTGGTCCATATAGATATATATTTATATATCCCTTTCTATGTCTATCTATCTATCTATCTATCTATCTATCTATCTATCTATCTATCTATGTCATCTATATCTATATATATGTATATATGAATTTGATGAACTGATATATCTTTCTTCTCACATAAATTGATACCCTAGGAGTCATAGCTTGTTCTGCTCACAGACTGCCATCATGTAGACATTCTCCTTTGCATTCCTAACATTATTCTTGCCATTACTTTATTACTTATTCTCCCTTTACTACTCCCTCCTCCTCTTTGGTCTTAATTTTCATCTCATTTTACTTTATTATCCTTTATGGCTTGACCCCTTATAAGCTGGCTCAACACATTTGTGGAATATCACTAGGGTCATTTTAATGAATAAGTAGCAGAGGGAGGAAAAGAAGCAAAACAGTATAAAGATAAACATAAGAAAAACATGCTCTGTGGTAATGTACTTAATAAAAATATTTGTCTTCAGAAAAGAAAGACAACATTAGAGACAACTTTAGGAGAAATTTTGAAAGAAACATCTAAGAGTGAAAGAAGCACAAAAATGGTAATTCTTGTTATTAGTGACCTAAATCAACAGGTCAGTATTGTTATCGCCAGTAATTTAGTTACCTGCAGTCAGGTCTCCACACCCGTCTGCAAGGCAATGGCAAGGCATGAGGCGGAGACCCAGCTCAGGGACACAGACGGTGCTGCAGCGTAGCGTGTGACAGCACGGAGCTGGGAAGGGATTTGGGGGGGAGACTGGAGTCAGGGCTCTTTTCTTCCTGTTGCTCACCTGTCCTCACCAGCACCGTGACCTAGGTCAGGTCGCTTAATCTTTCTGAGCTGTGTTTTCTTCTTCTGTGAAATGAAAGGTTTAGTCTGAGTATCTCTAAGTTTTAAAAATCCATAGCTATGACTTTCAATGTGGGCTGGGACTGAAGGGGTCAGCCCTTGAATGCCAGGCTGAGGATTTGAGACTAGGTCAGCCCGTAGACGGAAAGTCACAGATGATCACTGAGGAAGGTGAGGGGGGTAAGGAAAGAGAGAGTTAGCTTACAAGGCAGGCGGTTAGACCACAGGTGGGCAGCTGCAAAGTGTTATGGAGAGCTTACCTCAGGGTAAGGAACATTGAATTTTGAATTTTTAGAGTGGTCTCATCTTGAGTTGTCCATTTTGCAGCTTTACTGCGACATCATTACATGGAACAACTCTTTATAAATTCATTGCCTCAAGCATTTTGTTATAGTGACGCAAGTATAACTCATACAAGCACTCAGAGATAGTTCTGTTTGGCTCCAGAGCTGAAGCAATATTATGCTACAGAGCCAAGGGCACTGCGTTTTATAAGCAGACTGGAGGTTATAATCAATGGACCTTGAGATTTGGAGATTAGGTTAGGGCTACAGAGTGGACCCAATATAATCATCAGATCCTTAGAACTAAACACAGCTGTGAAGAGTCCTATGCTAAGTGATGTTCTATGATGAGAATGTCATGCAGTGCAGGCAGCTTTGAGGAGGAAGGAAGGAGGACATTGGTCAAGGAGTGTGATTCTAGATGAGGAAACGGTGAAGGGTCAGAGTCTTCCCTGAAGCCTCCAAAGAGGAATATAGTCTGGCCGAGACTTTGCCTGACACCTAGCAAAACCGCTTTCAACACTTGACCTGTAGCATCACGACACAACAACATCACTCTCGTTTAAAACCAGGATGCCAGTGATGCCTTGTTAGAGGCAGTAGGAAAGCAACAGGCCGGTGCAGGAAGCAACCTGAATTTCTAAACAGAGCAAACGCTATTGCCACAGTGATTTAGTGCATTAGGATTCAGGACAAGCTCCTCTCTGAGTCAGGCAGAAGGTAGCTTCTAATGACCTGGCTTGCTTTCCATTAACAGACAATAAGATCTGAATACAAGTTTTCTCCTATATGTGCTGGATTTACAAGAGCAAAATTTTAGGTTATCTTGGTATTCTATGTTTATTTTTCAGTATTAATTTTATCTTCCAAGTTTTACAGTAAACATTAGTCTTTTATTCTGACTAATGGCTACTGTATTTTTATCACTGTAAGCATTTTAAATTCATTCATAAGGAGAAAAGATAAGACAAAATTTTAAAAAATTCATTCTATCTGGTTGCATATAATCAAATTCTACATGACAGTCTTCCAAAAATATCAGACTTACTCTTTATTTAGATTTAGAATTTGTCATACATTTATAGGAAGATACTAAAAATATTGAGAAAATGAAAAAAAAAGTAGTAAGTAAATTCTGGTTCTGATTGTCTTTTTACTTATATAGAAAGAGTCAATGTGTAAAACTAGAGGTCATGTAAAATGAACTCAGCCATAACTGTTAATAAAATGAATCACTCATAGTTCATTTTACAACTGAGTTTTATTTAGAGTCACAAGAAGGAAAACATAAATACATTTGATTCAGAAACTTCTCTGAATCTTCTAAGTATGGAATACTGCATGTAATACATACATTTTTGTTAACTTGGAAATGCATGGTTACTAAAGTTATAAATATATAGAAGTTTTCTCTAACCTACATTAAATTATTCTTACTTTTTTACCTCTATGCATGTGTGTATAGCTAATAATGCTTATGTAATGTAATATATATTATATGGTATGTATATTGTACTTGATGCCCATTGACTTTAATTTTTAGTAAGAGTTCTGCTTTTTTTTGAGTCTACATGGTGGAAAGCTGAGAATTTCCCTAGTACAGTGCAGTTCTCAGTGGGCTAATGTAAGTACAGCCCGAGAGGCTTACTAGAGCCAACATTCTCTGGAGTTGAATCAGGTTATTTTCACATGACATAGGTTCCTCTCTTGGATAAGTAGTGTGCAGAAATGTGATTCCACAGCACAGGCAGGTGTGAAGTTCATGAGACACACAGGCCAGATCCTTGGTTTTAGAAATATTTGGATAAGAGAAGTTAAAGGCTCAAGGTGTGTAAGGAAGTATTACTCAGAAGCTTCTCAATACTTGCAAATGTTAATATGTTTAAGTGTTATTTTTCTCAGACTCTTGACTCTATTCATCATTATTCTTTATTCATTAAATTAAAAATAAATAAATATAGGTAAGACACATAACTCCATTGAAACCCAAACCATTCAGGGCAAAAATTTACAAATTTTATAAAACAAAACTTTTGAAAGCAGGCATAATCACAGCAGTAGCTCTGTGGACTACATCACTCCCGAGTCTAGTTTTATTAGACGTCAGTGAAAGAAACCTTCATATCTTTCATTAAACTTAGAGAATAAAACCATAATTACAAAACATTGTAGAATATCTTAGTTGTAAACTAAGTGCGTTTTCTACAAGAAGGAAAATGCATGGTTTCAGCTAAAAGGGTATTAGGCCATTGGACAGCAGTATTTTCAAATGTTTTTTGCAGACATGAATCTCTTAAATGTTTATGTACTTTACTGCTTTTTAATGAATAAAAGTCAATTGAAGACCATGCATAGTTTCATGTTTTAATTGCAAATGTGTCAAATCAGTATATGACATTGATTTATTTAGTTCCAGGCCATAGCAAAGTTGTCTGGCATATTGTAGGTATTTCTGAAATACCTGGGGTAACTATATTCTAGCTTCTGCTCAGTGTGGCTGCACAAGTTCGTACCAGCTAAATGTAGAAATTCCATGTACATTTCTCGCTCTGCAAGGGGATCATTCTAGTGAAACATCCAAGTATATAGCTCTCCACTCACTTCATTCCAACTTGAAAACTCTCCAAAGACTTAAGATTTTAAGCATCTTTGGTTTGTTACGAGGCATAGGTTATTGGGTGCCTTGCTACCGGATAGTATAGGGGAAGCAAACAAATCCTCCTATGCTGTGTCTGATTGATGCATACTAGCTAAAATAATGAAGTGGGAATTATTGCACCATGTGAACAACAAAGATTATACTAAATAGTGTACTGAGTTATTAGAATTTCAAATAGATTTTATTCCTCATAATATAACTGCAATTAATTCATTAATGTAATATTTTAGCTAGATTTTTCTGCCACTTGTTTGCAGTTAAAAAAAATCTTTATATTTCAGGGTACAATTGACAATGTCTGGAGCCATCATATATTTTTATTGTCCTAACTAGTGTTGGAATGCGTTACTGTCATTTAATAGGTAGAAGCTAGGATGCTGCTAAATATCTTGCATTACATATTTAACCTTTATACAACAATTATCCAATCTAAACAGCAACAGTGACAAATTTAATAAGTCTCAGTACATCTGCATAGTGATATAGTTGAGCATGTGTTTTTGAGTATCTTAGTAAATGAAAGGATTAAAAATGTTTTCAAATAAATACATCATTCAGTCTTCATAGTCACAATAAATAAAAAGCCATGTGTTGGGACCGACCTGGTAATGGAATTTTGGCAGCTTTTGAAGTTTTATTAACTCACCCCAAACTTAAAACTCAGTGAGTCACTTGCATTTCAGAATGGCTACTTCTCTGTATTTTCTAGCAAACTGCCTGTGTTAGTAGCAAGTACTGGGTGTATTCTAATCCTTTATTATGCAAGAGAGTCATTTAGGATTTTCCTGAATTGCACCATACTCGGTGGGTTTTCCAGAGCGCACATGCTTCCCAGAGCACCAGAAAAGGAGATTTTGATGCACCTGTACAGTTCTATTCATTTTACATTTTCTCATTGTCTGTCTGCTGTTTCTCATGAGTAGGTTCAGTTATATCATCTCAAAATTAAGCTTATATTACTCCTTTGTCATACTGTCTTTTGATATTTGAAGGAACTAAATATAACATTTCTGTTAATTAAAAGGAAACCAGAAAATGATCCATTCGCTGGTCTGTAAGACAATCTCTGGCCTTCTCTTATTTTTCTTTGTATTGTGTCATTGCTATTTTGCTGATCAGCTGGGCCATCTGAAAACGCTTCACGGCATTTTCCATGTGTGTAACACAATACAGTTTGCAGGGGACTGGAATCTTATACGCTTCTACACTCAAGAAGATGAGAGGTAGAATGAAGAGCTCAATTTCTTTGTCTAGATTGTTTTGTTGTAGGTGTTAATTTGCCAGGGCATTCCTCAATTACTGCTCAGACCCTAGGCATTGTGCTCTCTTATTGGATAAGTATTTATGAAGAGATTTAAAGAAAATACATCACTAGTGTTTACTCAGTGTTTCATTTTTGATCTTTTTAGTACAATCGTCCTCCTAAAGCTGGAATTTATTTTCGATGACTACATATGAATGCAGCACACGTTCTGGGCCCTAACAGATGCCATCTGTAAAAGCATTTACTTTAAATTAGTGGAATAAGTAATCAAAAGGGCTTTGTACTTAATGCAAAATTTTGGTGACTATTAAATGCTCATTAGAGGGTGTTTTTGCTATATGACTGTCAAAATCAGCAGGACGTTTATGTTAGATTTCCTGAGTGGGTCAAGATTGAATATGATTTTACAACCTAAATAACATAAATGAATGCAGGTTATTTCAGCATCTCCAGATGTTTCTTAAACTCTTTGCCCCTAAACCCAAAACTTAGTATCATTATAAATTCTACTGTGATATTTTAGCAAAGATGATAAAAATTAAATAGCTAACATGTTTAGATAAGGAAGCTACATTTTCCTATATCCATCATTTACAAATGAAAGGAGTAATACAATCGATACTGATAAATACACTTGTACCCATATTTGATGGAAATATATCCCCTAAGGAATCAGATGATATTAAATCAGCTTAACCACACACTTATTACAATAGCTAATTATTTAAATTTTTAATTATCTTGTGATGACTTATTTGGTAGATTGTGTATGTGTTGATATTTGATTGAATCTCTGGAAATATGTCCTTATTATCACTTTGTTTTTAATTAAACATTCAATGCCTGTCTTGTTTAATCTTGAGAGAGGCATCTAT
Source organism: Hydrochoerus hydrochaeris (assembly GCA_004027455.1). Taxonomy (NCBI): domain Eukaryota; kingdom Metazoa; phylum Chordata; class Mammalia; order Rodentia; family Hydrochaeridae; genus Hydrochoerus; species Hydrochoerus hydrochaeris. The sequence continues at coordinate 354,137 of PVLA01000767.1, forward strand.
TATTCTCAGCATTGTTATTTATGTAGCACCAAGCACAGGAATGATTAGATCTAATTAAAACAAATGCTTAACTTACATCATGGTTTTTACACTGATAAAATTACATCTTAGATCTATTAACTAAAGTCCATAACTGCCCTGATTAGAAAAAGATAATGCTGAAGTCTCCACGGCCCCCTGCCTCAGAAAAGTGGGGAGAAGAAATCCACAGGTGCTCAGAGGTCAAACTGAAGTTGCTTGCAGGCAGAATTTCTCTCAGTGAGGTTAGCTGAGCACTGATGGCTAAGTGCAGAAAGCGAAAGCGAGCTTAGGCTGGAGTGGAAGAAAAAACTGGTTTAAAGAAAAAACAGTGACATCTGGATACTTCCATTTTCCTTTATTTTTTTAATTGATAAACGTGTAAATTCACAGGCTAAGCAGGTCATTTCATCCCCTGGAAGATTCTCCCATTGGGTTTAGTTGTGGAACCCCTACGCCGAGGAGAATGAGGACTGAGGTTCTGATGCATACAGTTCAAGGCGCCCACAGGGGCTGTCTCTGCTGACTCACATGCTCAGCAGCCTCAAGGGGACCAGGCTCATCCTCCTGCAAGGATGGTCTTCCGCTCTGTCATCACGTGTGTCTTCCCAACAGAGCAGAATGTCCTCTGCTCAAATGAACCGGGGTTGTTTCCACGTACATACTGACAGGGCAACCCGTCCTGGGGGGTGTAGGAGGTACAGTTCGCATGAGTATTGAAATTTTATTTTATTTTTTCTTCCAGGCATAGAGGGGGTGATTGTCTCCATGTGAGTAACACAGGGAAGTGGGGTGAAAAGCGTAATGTCCATGTCACTCACTGTCATCCCTTAGAATTGAAATCGGATGCAGTCCTGGTGCAGTTCTTCTTCCTTACCAATTTCTCCCAAGGCCCATTCAATGAAGCCTTCATTGTTTGGATATGAGGCTGCAGAGTAAATCAGTTTCCACAGTGAGCACTTCTGATGTGAAAGATCTTTACGAAAATACAGTCATAATGCAGCCATGTAATGAATGGAGTGGGCCCGGGGCAGGTGACAGAGAACTGCTACTAAAAAACATGGTGCTGACAAAACACAGTAAAATAGGAACTCTACCAAGAGGAAAAGGTTTCTTGAAGGAGGAAGAGGAAAACAGCAGGAAAGGATGGGATGTTTCCCTCACGGGGAAAGGAGAACAGATATAACGCCATGGAGGTGAGACTTTCTTCTTATAGTGACTTGGAAACGTTCAAAGGACACCGGACAATTTCTATTCCTGCTTTTCTGTGACAAGCAAACTACGCATGCTTCATAAAATCTGATAAATTTTAGCCCTCCTAAAGCTTGAGGGGATAAGCATGGCAGAACTAAAACCAAATTACCTCACCCTCTGGTGCTCAAACTTGTTGCACAATAGTATCTCAACTGAACTTGGTCATTTGGTTTGTATTTAACTGGAAAACCAATTTTATTAAAAATGGGTGGGGGAGTGATTCAGTAGTGTTTGTTTACTACTGAGACAATAAACAAAGCTGAAAAACTTTAGGAAATAAGTACATGGGAGTCAACCATTTCTTTTTAAATTACTATGCTGTTCCAAATACTTTATGTTGAATTTTGTTTCATCTAAGAAGAGAAGAGTATCATTACCAAAAGGAGTAAAGATTTGTTTGTTGACATATTTATAAAATAACACATTTTAAAAAGATCATATAAGGCAAAGGATAAACTACAAGGTTTCTTATATCTGTATGCTCACAGCTTATAGAGAACTTTTTCGTTTGGGTAGTAACACTTCATCTTTTCTCCAAATAGAAAAAAAAAAACAATGTATTTTGCAAACTTCATCCTTGTGTATGAAATTCTGGTAAGAAGAGAGACTTTGTTCCCACAGAGCCTGATGCAGCCCACATGCGTGGGGTTCTGGGCCTCCTGCACATAGCATCTAGTGCGTCTCATCTGGAGTCAGAGGAGAGTAAACCATCTCCCTTCCGGGATTGAGTCATTTGATGGGAATGCAAATAGTTTATCACAGCGAGAGAATGAATGGCTGCACATAGAAAATTGTCTCCAGCTTTGTCCCCCCTTGGAAGAAAACAAGCTCACTTTTTCCTTTCAATTGTGAAGCAAAGAAATTTAGCAGTACTGTGTCCCCCCCCCCCGAGTTTGTCATAGGGTCACACCCTCTAAGGTAAGATGACTCCCTCCACTGTCAGGTTGTCTTCCCTGAATCCTGGGGACAAAGACTATGACCTGTGGCCCTGTCTCTCGCAGCATGTTTTATGGCCTTGCAGCCAGCGCCAGAATCTCCTACTCCACTATAGCTACAGAGCCTGCAGGACGCTCCTGCAAGCTCTCTGTCTCTGCCTGGTAGGGAAAAGACACAGCAAATCTTCCTATCCCCTTTGGCGCCCCGAATTTATCTGCATCCACTTTTACGTTTACTTCTTTATGTATTTTTCCTTGTTCTAAGGAAATGATCTTCCTTGTACAAGTCTCATTTTTTCTTCTCTGATGGTGCTGTACCCTGTCTTTTCCTTTTGCTCCAACCTTCTGTCTCGTCTGAATATTGAAGTTCTCTGTGTCTCTGTCTCACCCTCTTCCATGGGTTTCTTACCCTCCATAAATAATATCTTAATGCATCTCCTGTTTTTTCCCCACAGCCTTTCACAGATTGGAGATAGGTGCCCTGGAATTCTAAGTGTGGAATTTTTCCTGCAGCTGGCCATGTGCCCCCAAAACACCGAGCTCCGTGTCAGAAGACCACAGTTATGAAGGGCTGCATTTTTCATCTCTTTCACGGCACAGGTTTTATAAAATATCTAAGGTCAGAAATTGTCGGGTGTTTAGCAAGGACTTCTGTCTTGTTATTTGACATCTCTCAAACCTAAAAACCACGCCACGAGTCACCTAGCCCTCCTCCTCCTCCTCTTCTATTTTCCTCCATGTCCCTTCATATCATCCCAGGAGCAATGAAAATAATATTATTACCTTTGACTCTTGAATAGATGTTTTAAAAATATTATCTGTAACGAAATGAGGAATGTTCTGAAAGCAATTCTGTTGCATTTGAATTCCACCGGTTGTCTTGGGGAGCAGCGCATGCCCAAGTTGCGAGCAGGCTTAGTGGCTTCTGTCACAGAGCACTGGGTTGGCAGAAAGGAGAGGCTGGCACACGAGTTGTGTTCTCAAGCTGAATAAAAGATGTGTGTCACATTGACTGTCTGTACTTAGTTAACCGTCAGTTACTAAACTTGAAGCTCCAATTAAAAAAAAATTTTTTTTTGAAAAAAATTATGTTGAACACAACATGTTGTGAACTTTCCTAAAAATTAAAGTTTTTGATACATATCTTGAAATTAACACAGGTAATTTTTGAAAGTTTTGATCTGAAGAAATATGTCCGTGTTGGAGGATTAGCATAACTAATTGCACTGATATTTTCCAAAGATTAAAGCATGAAGCTATAAAAGCCTGCATGTGGGACAGATGCATTTGCAGTAAAAGATGGATTTAATATAGCAATGTACTAAACAGGACAATGGGTTTAATAAAACAGGGAACAAATGTTTATTAATAAATTTCAGATTTTACATTGAAAGTAACCTTAAGATACCACCACTTGATGAGTTTGAGTGTAGCATCAAAGGAGAGCATCCATGATTATCTGTAAAAAAAAAAACTAGTGAGTAAATATTTCTCTCTTCCAACTTTATGTCTGTGTGAGGCTGTATTTACATAATACACTTAACCTGGAATAACACATTGAAGCAGATTGAAAGCAGAAGCCGATAGGAGAAACCAGCTGTCTTCTATTAAGACAGACATTAAAGAGATTTGCAAAAATGTAAAACAATGCCACTCTTCTATGTGAATTCTTGTTTTTTTGAAAATATATTCCTTTAAGAATATATTACTTTTGTTAACATAGTCAATGACTAAGCTACTATTTTAAATGCACTAACATTTTTTAAAAATCAGATTAAGCAGTAAATATGACTGATATAGCTCATATAAAGAAAAGATCTTTAGAGTTTTCAATAGCTTTTAAAAAATATACAAAGAAGTTATGACATCAAAATTTCAAAAACTCTGGGCATTGGGTTCCTTAGACTAGCAGTAACACATAGCAGCCCATACCAAGGTGGCTTAAATAACAGAACCCCCTTCCTGTCATGATTCTGGAGGCCAGAAGACTGCAGTCCAGCACTTTGTGGCTGGGCATTCCCTGAAGACTCCAGGGACCACCTGTCACTGGGCTTTCTGCAGGCTTCTGAGGTTGCCAACGATAACACTATTTTTCTTTTCTCTAGACATTGCTTAAGTCCAGTTTCTGGATCCCTAAGTCTTCCCTGACACTATTCCGTGTGTGTGTGTGTGTGTGTGTGTGTGTGTGTGTGTGGTATCTGTGTCTGTCTTTCTTCCCTTCTAAGGGCATCACAGTGAACTAAGGCCATGTCCGCACCCGGGGATGACTTTATCTGAGGTCATCTCTTCATGGCATCTGCAATGACTGTTTCCAGGTTTAGGTCACAGTAGCAACTAGCAGGGATTCAAACTAGAGTATGTCCTTCACAGTGCCACAATTGATTTCGTGATACTGTGCAGCACTAAGGTTGTTCCATGGCACCACACTTAGTACACCAGGCTTTTACCTATTTGTGGTGACGTTCCTTTTATTCTCCTTTGTTGCTATTTCCTTGTGAATATGCTTAAGTCATTTTCACTTAGTTTCCTTGGTCTTATTTGCAGCTCTTGGCACATATTTTATAATCAATATATAATTACTGACTGAATGCACTAGTCATGGATTGATATTTCCTCATAACCTACCTGGGAGTCTTGGTGATCCCCTTTGTATTTAATATTTTGGGTCTCCTCAGAACCCCTTCAAAAATGTACATCTTTCCCTTCCATGTTTTAAGTAGTTACCTCCTTAATTTTCTTCAGCATGCCCAGGATTTAGAGATAAATTATCTGCTTGGAATTTGGTGTCTCTCACTCTCTCAGATGTACATTTTGAAACTTTAAGCAGATCCTGTTCTGTAAAAAATGAATAAATAGGATTTTCTGGAGAATATTTAAGTATTAGATTATTGGTGAAAGTTTAATGTAGGTTTTCAAATTAAGCTGTGCAGAAGAATCTACTTTGTTTGGTAATTCTGGGAGAGCCTCAGGCTCTGATTGTGTGTAGACAAGTCCAAGGACAAGGGATGATAATCACAAAAATCAATCAATCAATCAACTGATCATCAATCAATTAAACTGAAACACATGCCACTTCATTAATCTGTTCCTGGTATCAGAAACTTCAGTGTAAAGAAAAGAGAATGTTTCTTGTTGACAATGGCATTCCAAACAGCAGTGTAAAACAGATTTCTTGATACCTTACAAGCATTATCCCTGCTTTTGTAAAGGAGTGTGTTGAGACAGACTAAACCTACCCCCTGCCTTACGCAGGGGAGAGCTGGCTCTTGAGTACAACATAAACTAAAATACCTCTCATATCCCATCAGCTCTGACCAAGTTCTGCATACAAGGACCCCTCCCTTTTAGACGAGAATTCTTTCCAAAGTTGAAGTTCAGGATGAACAGTAAGATGAATACCCACTAATAAGTACTCAGCATAGATGATGTGACTCACAGCCATAAGATCACTTTTATCCATTGTCTTGTGAGTTTGAGAAAAATTAATTTATAAAGGAAACATCCAATTTTTATTTGAATCTGCTAACCTATCCAGGAGAGAATATTGTTCCTTTTTTATTTTCCCTGTAGCCTTTGGAATATAATGACAGCTAATGTGTCAGTTGTATTGGGAATTTTTCCAAAGGAGTCAAAAAATGCTGAAGATATGCATTTAAAGCCAATTATTTGTAACTTAAATGGTGTCTAAGAGAACAGAGAACCTGAATTCAGTGCTTATGCCTTAGAAACAATGGAGCAAAGCTAAGATGCTGTCATGGTTTCCAGTATTTTCATCTCTTTGGCTACACATTTTGGGAAAATGTTTCTGCTTTAAAAGCTCAAGACAACCTACAACTGCACGCAGCAGCACTAAAGTTCCTTCTTCTTTGTTTCAGGAGGTAACACAACGCCAAGTGTCTGAGCTTGTGCTGTGTGATGGCATCCTGCGGCCCTCTCTTTTTACACATGTTTTACTTGTGTTATTCGATGTCAAATCTTGAAATGCTTTTCTCTCTGTCATGATAAATTTGAGATCTTTCTGTACTATGTGATCAAATTTTAAAGGCAGTCAAATTCCCAAAGGTAGAAGAATCACTCCCATTTTCCAGGTGACATCTGGGCTTGTGCTGGTGGCCTCATGTTGTGGTGACACCTGCTTGGGTTTAGTCCCTGCTGGAAACTGGCTGTCATGTGATGGCTCTGCTGCCTGATCTTTATAGGACAGCATGAAAGAGCTCAGCCATAAACTGTACTTATTTATCCTATTTATTGGATACACCCATCACATAATAGTCTCTGGGTACATTTATGAGGGTAATAAAGAAGTCTATACAATTCTTTGTTGGCAATTGCTTGCAGAACCTGGAGATTACAGGAGATGCAAGTAGATATAATTCAACTACCATGCTGTTCTTTAAAAATCTTAATGTTTTACTTAGTTTGGTTAGGGTAACCCATCACACAATAAAATTACATATTAAACGTGCACACGTTCTAACTCAGGTGCTAAAGACAATGGAGTAATGGAAGGCAGTTCAGACTCCTTCCTCAGTCCATGAGGACAGAATCCTTTGGAGTCAGCTGTCTAGTGGAAGTCCTATTGTCACAGACAAAATTGCAGTCACGAGCAAAGAGCACTTGGATTATGCAGCCCTTGGATGTCAGGTCACATTAGCGGGCACACCACGTATTGCTTAGATTTGCAGAGGCTGCCTATGAAATGATTCCACTCAGTTCCAGGTGAAGTGTGTTAAGGGGCCGAACTCAATGAGCAGAAGATTGACTGATACATGAGTGTGTATATGCAGGGAAGAGCACGCTCAGAGGTGCCACCTGCTTCCTGTGAGTGCTGTAGGTTGTGATGTCCCAGCTCCCTGAAAATGTGCTTAGGAAGTGCTCATTATTTTACCTGTATGTGTGATGTGCACACCATGCTGTCAAGTTGAGCTAAACCTAAGGCATGGCAATGACTAAAGTTCGACATTTCTGTTTCCATATTATTTTACTTTTATTGAATTAGTCCACAACAGCATGTTCCAATCTATGTCCCATGCAGATGAGAAGAAAGATTGATCCATTATCAAGGCAAATATGCTAACTGGAAAATAAGACCAGTGCACAAGTATATACAGCCTAAGGGAAGGTGTTAAAAGTAACAATGCTACACTTTATTATTTTTCAAAGTAAGTCAAACCTCCCCCTCCACAAGCCAGTGAGGTAATTCTTCAACACACCCCTCCCTGAAATAACTTCAAAAAGAAGAAATGATTTCAGGTGATTCTAGCTTTTCCATCAACCTTTCTTGACCTCTGCAGATGTAGGAGACATTCTACTGAAAGCTGAAATTAAAGCAAAGGTGTTGGGTGGTCTTTGCTATGCATTTGCACAATGCATTGTGGGAAAGGTAAAGCAGTGCCGAAATATGAAGCTGGAGAGAAAGTTATACTCTCAGTCCTGCTTGAGAACATCATGAAGCAAGTGCTGGGACACAGGCAGCACATCAGAGCTGCCTCTCACTACGCTAAGGGTGTGGGAAAGGAGAGGTAAGATGTAGGACTGGACAGTTGGACCAGCGCCTTGGAATCCACAGCTGTGTATTGTCTCACGGGGGTCTGAGGAAGGCTGCCCTGGGATAAGAAACTATGATGTAAGATTACTAAACTTGGACTTGGAGCAAAGATAGTTCGGGCAAAAACAGAACTTGAGGGAAGGGCTTGCTGGGAAATTCCATCGCTGGACTGGGGTAGAGAGTGAGGAAAAGTTACACGTGGTTGCTGGACAATGTTGCCCAGGAGATTAAGGAAATGGATGCAGATGCTATAAAGCAGAGTTCAAATTTAGCTAAGAAATGGACATGGGAGCCAGAAAGCAGGAGACAAAGCTAACCCAGAGGATAGGGAAGTTGAGGCAAGGAATGCAGTATAAAAGAATTGGGAGAAAAAAAGAGCCCGCTGCGGTTCAGGGCAGAGACTCTTTGGCCTTGAAGAGACAGGCAGGCTTTCTGTGGCAGGTCAAGCGGGCTGCTGGGAGGCCGGAGCTGCGATGAAGAGAGCTGTGGTCACAAGTCATGAAGCGTGACATTGTTCAATTGTCTTAGGGCACATCTTAGAGTGACATATGGGAGGCAGGAGTTGACACAAAAGGACAGTAAGCAGAAAACACAGAAAAAAGTCAAGATTATAAGGACCGCCTGGGGTCAGCCCATGGTACATCCAGCCAAGGATCTCTTGAAGTACAACTCAATTTTATCAAGAAATTATATGTATATATATATATATATGCTTTCATGTTTACTATTCATGTAATTAGTGTTCATTTATTTTCAAGCATTTCTATTTTTATAGTTTGGTTTGTTTTTGTCTAAGCTAAAAACATCGACATATTGCAATGTTTCTGAAACACTGTACATTGAGCAGTTTAGTGTTGCTGAATGCGAAGTGACATCATCTCGTAAATCACCATAGTGTGTGTGTCGTAGGAAGTTGATCTGAGATCCAGGTAATTAAGTCTGACATCTGTCCTGCGTCGCAGGGAGCTTCTGCCACCTTACCGTACTATACTCAGTACCACGAGAGGCCTGAAAACAAAATACAGGAGTGAGGAAGGGAAAATTGTTTTTGTGTGGAGAGATACTCTGAATCCTTCATAAAAGAAGAGTCTGAGATGGTAACTAAATAACGTGGGCCAATATTTCCTGCTCTCTTTTGAATGCTGTCCTGAGAATTGAGTTAAACTACATTAAGGAAATTGACACTTGATGAATTAAAATAACATGTTTTAAATAGGTATCATTTTATACAAACACAAATGTGGACATATATTCAGAATAGAAATTTTGTTTATTGTAGTTCATATTCTACTTCAAATATATTGCACTCATTCCTTACAATTTCTTCTAGGCATAGGCTTAATACTGGGGTTACTTTAGTATAATAATCTGCATGTATGGTATGTGGGCCACTTTGGTATTTACATGTTTCATTTTGTGTATGTATCTAAATCCTTATCTGTTTTCTATCCCACATTTCTTTATATAGAACTAAATTGCTTATGTTCTGTAAATGAATCTATTGTTCTTTCAAAAAAAAATATAATGTTGTACTTCTTCATCTTTCCTAAGAAATTTAAAGGTGCTGGCTCCTGTCCCAGAGTCAGCTGTGCACTGTCGCAGCACCGGACCCTGCATTTTGAGCATCGTTACTACTCTTACGTGCTAACTGTGAAAAAATCATGACATGCTGTGAAATAACAATATTGGAATGTTTTGTGCACATTTGAACATATACTTATTGTTCCTTTGTTTATCATCAGTGTTTATGTTTTGTAGAATGTGTTTACATAAACACATATTTAAACTTCTTAGAAATATTACTTGGTCCTGAAAAACAAAGTACAGCACTTAGTACCATCTACTTATGTGGCCGTGATCTCAGCGTCTGAGGCGACTCTCCGGGTCTTTCTGCCAGTCTCAGGCTGTCCTTCCTGCCAACAGGCTCCGCGGTTACCCTGAGGATCAAGTGTTCTGTCCTCAGCTCCCTCACCGTAGGGTGGAATTGGATTTCTCCTCCATTGAACATCGACAATAAAGAACTGATTCAGCTGCCTGGAGACGGCGCCCTGTGAAATGGAGAAAGGAAGCCTTCCCTTTTGTTCTAGTTAGCAGCGAGGGGAGCGATCTGCTCTCTCCTTTACTTCTCACGGTCTGAAAAGGAACGACACTGAAATGGAGCTCGCTCACCTGCCTGCACTGGGCCAGCCGCGCCTCATCTAGCAGCAGAGATGCAGCGGTGGGGCGCAGAGATCCCAGTTGCAAGGTATTTCCTGTGTTACTGACGGGTCCCCCAGGCAGCAATGCAGACGCTTTCTTATTCCCTGAGCAGGAAGGTACTTCCGACTGGACAGGAGAAGACACAGCAGCAGGGAGAGGGCACAGTGTCCCAGGTAAGCACAGGCTCGTGCGGCCTGCGGGGTGCACTCCCCCGCCTGTTGGGTCAAGCAGACACCAGGAGGGTAATTCTCATTGGGAAAAGCAACCATAGTAGTTTCCCCCATAGGTGAATGCGACTTGCTTTTTTCAACAAATCTAGAATCTTAATTTTGTGTGCTCCATCCCCGTCAACCATAGATATTTAGGCTGTGGAATTTTAAATTTTGCTTTTTAAATATTTAACTTTATATTTGGTTTAGGTGCAAATAGATGAAGAATGGAGCTTTACCCTTTTCTCTTTCTGTAATAGCTTCCTCTCCACCATGCAGCTGGTCAGCAGGGAGACGGTCAGGGAGAGGCAGCCAAGCCAGGCGCGGAGCCGGAGGCCCAGGTCCCCAGCATGGACACGGGGACAGTGCAGGCTTGAGGCCCGCGTGCCCTTCTCTTCTCCACTGGCCTCTTTTTGGTGCTGGCTCCTGTCCCAGAGTCAGGTGTGCACTGTCGCAGCACCGGACCCTGCATTTTGAGCATCGTTACTACTCTTACGTGCTAACTGTGAAAAGATCATGACGTGCTGTGAAATAACGACTTGTGCACATTTGAACATATACTTATTGTTCCTTTGTTTATCATCAGCGTTTATGTTTTGTAGAATGTGTTTACATAAAGCGATTGACTCAGTCTTCTAAAGAAATGTATGTACTCTGAATTGCGCCTGCCTTTTCTTCTAGTACTTACATTTATTTGAATGAATGAGACTTTATACTTACTGCATTGCTCTGTTTTAGAGTTATTTGGGGGAAGCAAAGTGTGAAATGTTTTGAAAAATAAAGAAATAGAGACACATAGATTTTGTAAGCTACAGAAGAGATAGAAAATAGAGCATGAGTCTTAGAGGTGTTTCTTAATGGATCAATAGAAATGAGCACTCAGGTAAGCAGCTTGATAAACGCAGGGTGGAGTAATTGTATAGGAGCAGAAGACGCGACTCTATCAGATGGATTTACAATAATACATCTCCAATGACTGAAAATTTTTAACCAAGAGATTCTAACTAAAAATATGTCATTCAAGGTAAGTGATCCTTTCTGTGATGTCTAAGAAATCTAATGTGGGTTATAAGAATTAATTAACTTATATAGATTAAAATAATAAATTAGAAAGGCATTCACAATATATTTACAAATACTATTTCATAAATTTTGAAGAAATATATTCTAAAAGTAGGCAACGTATGTAATATGAAGAAAACTATACCAATTGATTATGAAAATATGGGCCATCTCTAATTAGTAACAGCAAATTAATCAAAGGTGAAATTATCACCCATCAAATTGGCAATAAAATTTTGATGTTTGCATATAGTGAAGTTGCATTCTTGTTATAGGGAATATTCAGATAATTGGGATTATAGAGGGATAGCATTTATTTAAAAACTTAAATGACTCAAAGATTTGGGGTTTTGTTGTTAGAGAACAAGACCTAAAGTTAAGCTTGTAAGAACAGAGCCCCAAAACATGCTTAGGAACTCTGAAATGAACACGATCGCATATGTTACTGACTCACAGAGCACCAAAGACAACCTAGTTCATTCCTGGCCCTGCTGTGGCTTCTGGTTGAGAGGCTAACGAGCACCTCAGCTTGTGTCTTGATTCTCAGTCCAGAGCACACCCAGCACAGAGTCTCCTAAAGGGCTTCTTCTTCAATTCACCTGTCAGGCAAAATTCATGCTCAAAAATGTAAAAAACGAATTGAACTTTTCCACATTCAAAAGGTGCACTTTCAAACGAGATGTACATAAGTCACAAAATGTTTAGCATCTTATTTGGCATGGAACTTGCACCTAAATTCACAATGAAATCTAGTATTCACTATTAAAAATAATCAGTTACCCTTTACATAAGCTAATCATAAGACATATGTACTATACAGTATCCTGAAACAGACTGAAAATTTCTCATTCATTTACTTTCAATATACTTTCATATAATGGAGTTCATATCTGTCCTGTTAAGTTGATTGAAGAATCTTAAAGTTCTAACCTTATGGAAGATGTCTGTAAAGCCACTTGAGGAAAGAGGGATTCAGAGTCCACTCAGAAACCAGTGGCAGAGTAGCACTTGTGTGTGTGACTAAGGTTGCCACCAGCTGTATATAAGTATTATCTAAGGAAACACCCAAAATCAGTCATGAAGCAACATCAAGAATCAATTAATGGAATCACATCAAAGGAAAGAACCAACAGAATAAAGAGACAACCTAGGGAAAGGAAAACATTTTCAGCAATTTGTTGGGCAGAAGATTAATATCTAGAATGTACATAAAACAAAAATTACACACTCTTCCTGTAAAAGAATCAGTCAAACAATGAGCAGCTGAAATGAATAGATACTTATCAAGAAAATAAATGGAAACAGTCAATAAATACATTAAAAATGTTCAACATCTTGAACTGCCAGAAAAATAGAGATTAAAACAACAACACTGAGATTTATTCTTACTCCTGAAAAAGAATGCCTATTGTCAAGATATCAAATAATAACAAAGGCTGACAAGGCTGTAGATAAAAAGGAACTCTTTCATATTTTGGTGGGAATGTAAACTGGTAGACCCTCTATGAAAAATCATTATGGAAATTCATCAAAAAACCGAAACTAGAAATTCTATTTGATTCAGTTATACACCTCCTCAGAATCTTCTCAAAAGAGTTAAAAGACACCATGCGTGCCACAGTCATACATACATATCCACACTTAGAGCAGCAGAACTCATAATAGATAAATTTGGGAAGAGGTTCATCAATAGATAGAGGGGCATTTATACACAACAGATCTGCCATGAAAAAGGGTAAACTTGAGTCATTTGTGGGGAAATGAATGCACCTCAAGACATAACATTAATTGAACTAAATCAAACACACAAGATTAAATATCACAAAGTTTTTCTTATATGAGCCATCCAAAATAAGAAGCAAAATAAAAGTTCAATGATAGAAAATATGGAGATAGATCTTTTGCAAATCTATCTTCCAAGAGATGGAGGGAGGGGAAGGAAGGGCAGAGGAAGGAAATGGAAAAGGGGCTGGGACATGCTCTGTACATGGAGCAGCTTCCCACGAGGCATGGAATTCTTATGACTGAAAACATGGACCCTTAGAGAGTGAAAATGTGGCAGGAATGAGAAGCAACACAGAGATTCCCATAGAAACCAATGATTGCTCTCCTCACTGTGTACCCCAAACTGAGAAGACAACTGCATACATTAAGTCTCTGCAGTGCTATTGACGACAGCTCTAAGATGAGAGCTAGCCAAAGGGCCATCAACAGACAACTGGACACACAATCAAGGCGCCTGCATGGTGCATGAAAACGTGATGTTTTTTGAGCATAAAAAAGAATGAGGTGCCAACATATGCTGTGCTTTGAGCCATCAGAACACTTTTCTAAGTAAAAACAAAACACTAAAACAGAAACTAAAGGTCACATATTATAGAATTCTTTTTTGGATTAAAGATCTAGAATAAACAGAGTCATGAAACAAGAAGGCATATAGGCAGTTTCAAGAGATTCAGGGAGAAATAAAGAATAGAAGAGCAGAGAACTTTCATTTAGAGGAATAAAGTCTGGGACCAGAGAGGGATAGTTTATCCAACACTATGAATATACTAACTATTGCTAATTTGTTCATCTTACAATAGTTCATAGTTGTGTGAACTTTATCTGAAAAAAAATTAAAAATAGATCATATGCTTGACAGTTTTACCAAAAATATATGATGATATCCAATACACACATAGAAATAGTTGGCATTAATAGCTATTAGAGACATGCAAAACTTCTCAGAGCATGCTGTATCTAGAAGACAGTTTAAAAATTATTGAAAGCATGTTTAGGGTTTAATATAATTGGTATCTTCATATCTGCTGTGCCAAATGCCTTAGTGCCATTGAATAACTAGGTGTTACTTTCTTAGAAAAATGAAAACACAGCCTTTGTATGGCCTATCAGTTCCATTCTTCATCGTGTGCTCAAAATGAAGGAAAACATACAGCGATCAGAATGATTTGCTGGAGAAGGTTCCCAGCAGCTGAATTCCTAAGGGTCGCCAAAGGGACATAATCCAACTGTCTCCAACAGAAAGACTGATAAAATGAAGCAAGCAAGATCACCATGAATGGCCACACTGTGAATCACTGCCATCGCTAAAAATGAAGACCACTGAAGGAAGAAGTTGCATGGGAGAATCCAACAATATTTAAAGGGGAGAAACCAGATATAAATAATAACACTGACTGCTTCCACTTACCCTCACTAGGTGATGCAATATTCTGTCTTTCTTGGAGTCTTAGGTCTATGGGTTTAAATAATTTCCCACATTTTTAAAACTGAATACTAAGATTTGTGTGTTTCTTCTTTTGTTAATGAATGCTGATATCTTTCCTTGGATACCATAATTTGTCACATATTTTTCAACATAGATCACATTTTCTGGCATTTAATTGCTATGGACAATAGTGTCCAAGCTTTTCCTCATTCTGTAGCAGGTTTTATACATCTAGTTTGAATATAAAGTTTGCTGTTTTTCTGTTATGATTAGGATACCTGTGTCCAACTGCATTTGGCATGCTAATAGCAATACACCTGCTGATTTGCCATCATAAATTCCTGAAGTACCACCTGTGAGGTGACATATTGTACAGTTTCGCTTTAAAAACTTTATGAATATTAAAAGCAAATGCTACTGCTTCCTCGAATGTATTTGGCTTCATATTCTACTTACTATGCATAACCCAGGTGTACATTTAAATTCAGTGGCAGAAAATGATTATCCATCATCCTGAATTATCACATATTCATTGAATCCTTGATGTATCTAAGACAGAATCCCAGGAAACACATTCTTTGCCATTGACCACACAGCACAGTTTGTCATTAAAGGCTGAAGTTTTATCACTCGGAATTTCATGCTAAACAAAGCTCAGTAAGTGAGCCTCTCCACAGCTGCCTTGTCAGGTTGTGAAAAGGAAAAATTAAATCTACTGTATTTATTCCGAGCCTCCTCTGCCATGGACCTCGCCTGAAAGCTTAACGTTATTTTCTATGTATCAGAAATAAAGCCTACCAAAGTTTCACACGTAAGTAATTATGTAAAGCCATCAGGAAGATGGTGGAAAATAACAAGACATTGTTGATGGGGATCTGTTCCATCAATAAACAAACAGATATGGCATTTGACTCTCCTTTATATAAATAACAATACCTAGCACTTGTTAAATTTGGTGGCACTTTTACTTGATCAGAAATAAAGGTCTGGGATTCAAAATAGCCATTATTGAGTGGAATGAAGCAACTCGGTTTTCCATTTATTTTATCTGGGCAGATAGAAATGGATGATTAGATGAATAACTAGATATTATTAAAAATGTCAAAAACAGTGAAATCACAGTTGCAATTAAGCTTTTTGTGGCTGACACATATTGATTACAGGTGTGATCTTTCCCTTTTTTTAGCTGGCAGAATCAGATTTTCTTGGTATATTCTTGCATAAAAGCTACAATTACCTTGGGGAATTGGTACATATACATATCATATCTTAATCATTTTTACTATCATTTTAATTCATATTTCAGAGTTAACCTTATGAGTGGCCATTGCCTTGTACAATAGGTTATTTTTAGCTTACTTTATACTGTTACTGTTAAAAGTGTTAGAAGTGTAAAATTACCAGTTCAAATATTTATTCACATAGTCATTTAAAAGCATTTTTATGAGACTTTTATGGTATTTTCCAAACTCTGGGAGGAGAGTAAGCAGTGGGTCAGAATAGCTGGTGACTACATTCAATATAACAAGTGGCCCAGAAAATAAAGAGATAATTATTTGGTTTCTTCTAAATCTCTGAAATGAGGTTCAGTTAATCAATCAATTACTTCTTCATACAGTATTTATTGAATACCTAGGGGAAGGTGAGCTCAAATGCAGAAATCCACAGCAAGCCTCAAATTAAATTTCAGTACAGAGAGTCTCACATTGACATACTAATTTCAAGCTCTTAAAATTCAAATGTAGTAAAAGGTAAAGTTCTCATCACTACGCTTGGTACCTACTAGGCACAAAATTGATGCTGCCTATAGTTACAACAATATAATTATTGATCACTATTATAATTTAGAATATACAACATGTAATAAATATTACTCTTCTAATGTACATCTGTACTCAAACTTTCTGTACTTTGGAATAAAACCAAATTGTTGAAATTAGCAAAAAATGCTATTGTATTTTGTTCTGGTTATTAATAGTGAAGTAGAAAAAGATGTAAGAAATTATCAAGAAAGATTATAAAATCAGAAAAAAATTGTATTAGCAAAGATATATTGTTACCATTATATTTAGGATATCCCTACATGCACAAGTGTTCAGAACCTGCTTTCTTTTATTGAACTATTGAGGATGGTCTCCATCTGTACTTTAGAGAGTGCTGAGTGCATTGCTGTGCATGTAGTATCAAGTCTGGCAGGATCCTGAGTGTCTGTCTGCAGAATTCCTATTTCAAATACCTCCACCCTATGTCAAAGGTCCTCTAAAGGGTCCACCTGTTGTAAGAGGCTCCTTTAAAAGATTGACAAGGACCCCAAAGATGGAGCCCAGTGGCACAGCATCTACCTGCAAAGCATGAGGCAGAGTTTGATACCTGATAAAAAAAGAAAGAAAGAAAGAAAGAAAGAAAGAAAGAAAGAAAGAAAGAAAGAAAGAAAGAAAGAGAAAAGAAATAATTGATGTGGAGGAAAAAAATGCTTTAAAGCACACAATCCAGTCTGAGACATGGCTCACTCTAGAGGACCCTTGGCCTGATTATGAGAAGCTACAGCCAAGCCTCTTTGGGGACAATTAAAATGTTAATATTTTAGAGTATTTTGAAACTGAGTGAAACCTAAAGTACACAAGTGGAGTAAAAAACAAAGGAAACACAAATCTCAAGACACGAACACAAAACTTTGACTATTCAAAGATAAGTGTATAATTCTGAAAGCTTGTGACAATAGAGAAAGAATTATTCATAATCTTTGTCGACTTCAACATCTGTTTAAATGTGTACTTTTGGGATTATAAATATAAAGTGAATTTAGCTGGTACTAATTTTGACTAACTATGCAGTCATATTTTGACTTTATTTTTAAAGATCAAAAACATGTATACCAAATAGGTTATCACCACTTTTCTCAATTATCCAAACAGTAATTACCTTGAAAAACTAACCTTAATGAAACACCTGGAATCTTTAAAAGATCTAAATAATTTACCTAGATTTTTATGGATAATTTCAACTCAATTTAAGTACAGAAATTTCCCAACTTGTTAGGATTTGCCTATGTTCAATACGGTTTTCACATAAAAGTAGTTTGGAGTCGGCCGGAGGGATTTCATGAAGATCTGACTAAATTTTTCTTTAAAAAATAAATTAAATGACATTCTCATCATTGGTCATAACATGAAGCCATCAGAAAGAATTCCAAGGATCAAAAAGTGTCTTTAATGATGAACTTAAAAAAAATTGCTTCCTAGTGAGAGAAAAGCGGAAAGCAGCCCTAAAGTGGGGCTCCCCTTTGTCAGCTGTGACGGGGGGCGGCACCAACCCCGGTGATGCCCGGTTCTTGGGGCACCGGGTGGGATTGGAGCAGGATTGGAGCTCCTGCTGCCGTGCGTGGCGCCCGTGAACCTAGCTGCTGCCGAGCCCCCCGACCCGGCACTCAGCTTCCCTCCACCCTTCTCCCCTCTCCCGCTCCGTGTTTACCTCCCACCTTGGACTTGCGCCCCCGGGAAGAGCGGGGAACAGAGGACACCGCGGGCAGGGCAAGGGGAAGCGGCGTGCTGTGCTCTTGCTACCTTGGGGAACGTACCATGTTATACAAAAAGGCATTTCTTACAAGGATAAAAATATATAAGCGCTTCTCCAAAGTCGTGGCTCAGAATGCAAGCCAGACAACAAGGCTCGCTCTTGCAGAGAGAAAACAGGCAGGTCCCAGCACGAAATGCTCTTTTCAATGAACTAAGGAAGGAGTTCTATGAAAGAAACCCATCTCTGTGTACGTGAAAATATTTCTGAAGAACAGAAGAGCTACTTTGGAAAATTAATATCTATCTTCTATTTGCTCTTGGTTTATGAAAACATGCACATAATATAAATATGTACATATATATATTTATATGTATATATATTCTCTTATAGGAGAATGTATATATTTATATTTAGATGGATGAACTGAAAGAACCATGTGACTCAAAGAGGCTGTCTACATTTATCATAATTCCACTTGCTGACTCGCTGGAGTAATATATATATATATATATATATATATATATCCCTTCTATAACAGGAATCACGTGATATTTAACCTTGTGTGTCTTATTTAACTTAACATTATGCTCTCAGGTTGCAAATATTGACTAATGAATGCCTCAGTTCTACCTTTATTTAAGGCAGAGTAGTACTTGATACACATTGCATTAACTATTGTAATTCTCTTATTATTTTCTTATGAAATTCTCTTTTATTTTTTCATAAAATAAAAACAATTGTGCACCACAAAAAGTTTATAAATTCTTTTGAGAGGAGTATAAAACTGATAATCCATAGTACAAAACCCTAATGACTCAAATTATTTAAAGAATTTAGACATAAAGGTTTTCAAACATTGTGTAACAAGCATATGGAATGAATTGAACAAAATGACCATCAAAGAAAATAAATAAATGGGCTTAGGAAGCAGACGTTTGTACACCGGGAAGGGATGAAAGCATACTCCAGCGAGTCAGCATGTGGAATTATGATAAATGTAGACAGCCTCTTTGAGCCACATGGTTCTTTCAGTTCATCCATCTAAAATATAAATCTGTATTTTAATTAAAATACGCCTCCCAAAGCCAGTGCATACATCTTAACATGCTTAGAATTAAGCTGAACTCGGCCTGGGGCATAATTGACATAAGTAGTTTGCATCCTTGTCTCATGAATGAGAAACATATGTGCAATACTGGCAGGAAAATGGGCAACAAATTCTAATGTGCCCATTCAGACCATCGTTACTAGGTCAGTGAGATTTTGTGCCATCCTAGCAAACAAGTGTGAAGATAGTTCATCAGTGTCAAAAGTATGCAGATACCTAATAGTAGTGACTGAATGTACCCAACAATCCCACTTACTACGATTTCTTCTGGGAATCTGATTTAGACCAGAAGCACATGGATTCTCTTTTGTGGTCTGAAGTGGTCTTCCCTTGGCATTATACCCAAAAGGGTATTTTAAAAACTGTCCTGCCTGTTGGGATCTGGTTTTTCTCTTCTTTACTTGTCCTTGGTTTATACCTAGATGTCCCCTCAAAGTCTCACGCATTAGTAACAGGGGATTGGAGGGGCCTGATGCTCATCAGTGGATTTACCCGGTAGCGGGTTTATAGCTGGGAGTGACGGTGGGCGGAGAAGCCTGGTGGTGGTAGGAGGTGGGTCACTGTAGGGTGGCCCGGAAGGATGTGTCACCCTTCTCTTCCCTCAACTCTCTCTGCTTCCTACTTGCCATGCCATGGACTGTTTCTCCTCTGCCAAAACCTTCTGCTTTACTGCCCTGCCTTGGAGCCAGCCAACTATGGACTGAAACCTCTACAAATATGAACCAAAATAAACCTCTTCTCCTTTAATTTGCAAGGCTTGTGTTTTGTGTCTCAGTGAGCAAGAAAGTAACTAAGATACTGGCCAATGTACTAATGCTGAAGAAAAGTCACTTTTCTTTTTTGCTTCTCATGGACTGGCTCAAAATTTAACATTTGTAGGACAGTAAGATATAGAAGAGAGTAGTGTTTTATAATACATTGATATATTCATCTTAATACAGAGCAGACTGCCTTTGAGTCTGTTTTACAAATAAATGAGATAAGAATAGCCTCATTTAATAGTCTCTGACTTGGCTGCCCTAAGAGGCTGTGGCAAGGATATTGTACACTTCAACTTATCTTTACCAAAACTTTGAAATATTATTTTTAATATTGATATTATAGATTGAATGATAATCTTCCTTAACCAAACTTAACTATCCCACAATTCCTAAAAATGCAGCTTACTTGGAAAAAGTATATTTGAGTGTACTAGTTAAATTAATGAGGTTACAGTGAAGTAAGGTAGAGCCCTCACCCTGATAGAAGAGAAGGGGAATTGAACACAGAAGGCTCTGGGGAGACACAGGCAGAGACAAGAGACGTCTCATCCACTCCCAAATCACAGGGAAGGTCCCAAGAACTCAGCAGCAACAGAGAAAAAGGCCCTAAATAGACTCTCCTGCATGGCTCTCAGAAGGGACGGACTCTGCTGATATCTTGACCTTGAACTTCTAGCTTTCAAAACTGTAAGACAATGCTTTTGGTTTTTACAAGCCAGGAAATTTATGGCAGGTGGTAATGGCAGCCACAGGAAAACAGAATACCATCTTACAGTTCAGGAGAAAAAAGCCCTAAAAGGTCACAGTTTCCTTAGGAGAATGTTGTGCTAGGACTGAGAAGCTGGTGGAAGCCAAATGAAATCCAGTGGAAGGAAGCTGGACCGTCCAGTCACACAGCCTCTCCTATCTGTACACACGGGAAAAGTAAGCGTCAGATTGGACAGTCTCTAAATTCTCTTTTCATTTCTGGGGAAATATTTTTATAAATCATCAAAATATGTTTTAAACATTTTTTTTAAATCTACCAAGAAACAACATAATAAATAGGATGAAGAGACACAGTTAAAGCCTCTAAAAGCTAAGAAATAATGTTGAGTCATTTAGGCACATTAAATATTTCCATCTTGAAGTGCCTTGCTGTGAATTACACACCAGGTAAAGAGAAAAAATCTTCAGGAAAATCTCAAGAGGGATGTCACCCATAAGGGGGAAAATGCGGAAGGAATAAGGGAATTCAAAGTTTGTGATAGACAACTGGACTGGAATTCGTTAAGAGAAAAATGTTAACAGAGAAAATGATTTCCTAAATAGGAAACTGTCAAAAATTATCAAAAGACTGATTTTGAATATGAGAGTGGTGAGAAGGCATTTGTCTGATGAACAATTTTTTGTGATTTAAATTAATTAATCTCCAACTGGTATAAACTTAAAAATATATAAATAAAGTACTCATACATGTATTCATTGTGTAGTGCTTAAACCATATCAGACAAATCTTTCAGAAGGGGAGTGAACCCCTCTTCTATTGGGATATTTACTTCAGGGAGAAAAATTTTAATTTTGATAAACTTGTTTAGAACTAGGTTTAGAGGTCCCATTCGAAGCAGCCATTCCCATACTGGATATTTTTCTAGAAGAATTGAGAACATCATACCACAGCAATATATGTGCACCCACGTTTATAGCAGCACAATTTGTTATAGTGAAATCTTGGAAACAACCCAAGTACCCATCAGCGGAGGAACACGTTAAAAAGATGTGGAATTTTCATGCAATAGAGTACTATGCAGCTATAAAGAAAGATAAACTTTAGGCTTTTATAGGTAAATGGATGCAACGAGAGATCATGACTGAAATAAACCAGACTTATATGTATGAACATCATATTGTCTCCCTAGTATGAGATACTGAAAGAGTAAATAGAATCCAAAAGGTAGATGTGCAAGGGAAAGAAACTGCTGAAAAGGAATGAACTAGGGGGGAAAGAAGAAAAGAAGGAAGGAGATATATATATATATAACCTAAGATAATTGTACTACTCATTCTATTAGTTCATTGAAAGGAACAGTTAGTGCTTATATTGTTTGATCAATTTTGCATGCCTATATCATAATTTGAGCAACTATTTTGAAGACAATAATATGCAATATAATAACCATTGTTAATCTCTTAACATCTTGATTTGAAATTCTGTATCATTTTATTTTTTTGTCTTTAAAAAGATTAATACTCTATTGTGATTCTTGGAGACACAATCAATATCTTCATGTTTTAGACAACTGAGAAGGAGAGTGCGGGGCCAGGGGAGTAGCCGACCAGGAATTCCCTCAGCAGGGCGAGGCGCTGGGAAGAGAGAAGCTGAAGGAAACCAAAGGAAACCGGAATCCTGCGAGGAGGGGAGGGCGCGCTCAGGAGCCCAGCGCAGCCCTCTCATTCCGTTTATGCTCCTGTTCCCCACATGTGCTTAAACCACATTATGCTCTAACTTTTATTCCAGCGATTCATCTTGTGTGTCAGGAACACATAGGGCCGGAAGTCCCGGCTGAGCTTGGTAACGCTGTTTGTTACACCATAGCCTCTCCTCTTCGGCCGCAAGCTCTCAAACTCCGTCTCCACCTTTCCGTCCTCCTGAAACCCCCCTCTAGTGCTCTAGACTCTTGTTCGTTTATTTTATCAATCTAGTTTATCATCAGGTTTTTTTTTCTCTTTTTATGATTTCTAAGATACCACTTTGGAAATTACCTATCATATTTTCAACATTCTAATTCCTGTTTAATTTGTAGGCCCAGGAAACTTCTTTATATGTCAAAAAAAAAAAAAAAAAAAAAAAGAAAAGGCCAGGATCCAGGGTCTAATCCAAAAAAGACACCCTTGCTATGTTATAGGTAAATATTCATAATGTTTGCCTCACCACACAATTATGTATAGCAGAAAACCTCCAACTTTGCATTTTGAGAGATAGGATGTCAATTTCTTCAAAATAAGCTAATTTTAGGAGTGTGGACTTCTGTGTGGTATATTTTCCAGTGTATTATCAGTGAGGCACAGATAAGAAATACATAGTATTGAAGAAAATACTTTGTGCTTCAACATTTTTAAGTGATTTCACTAAAAATATTAAGACCTTAAAATTTGGTATTTACTAAGCCTTTAATTTTTGAAATTTTTTAATATTTGTAATATTATAATATAATAAGGACACAAGCACTGCATTTATTATTCAGCAAATAATAATAGTAACATTCATGCAGTTATGTTCAGATTTTATCTTCTAAAAATAAATGTTGAAACATTTTAAATTTTGATTGATTGATTGATTGATTGATTGATTTGCTATGGATCAAATCAGTGCTTGTGAATTCTAGGTAAACACTGTACCACTAAAAAAAAAAAAATCCTGGACCCTCTTTAATTACTGAAAATAAAGTGTCCAAGTAGTCATTTCTTCTAAAATGTAATAAATACATCAATATAAAAGAAAATTATTCTTGTCCCTTGCAAGGGGCATTTACCTTGATGATATGTAAGTTGGCTTCTGTTGCAAAACTGATTACTCTTCCCAAACTGTTATCCCTGAGTTCTTGGCTTTTATTAGAATAAACTAGAAATGAAATAATGGATTAAACGTGTGGTCATATTTTAGACTACTCACAATGTTAATCAAAGTATGTCTCAGTGTGCTCTTTTTCTGCATTTAAAGACTTCTTATTTAAAGTGAGGATTAAGAATTTGGACTTTAAATTATTGTCAGGAGATAAAACAAATAGAGTTGTTTATTTTGTCCTTCTGTAGAGTGATCATTTATGCTGCCTCCCTCTATGTACAGGTATCTCTGCTACTGATTTAAATGACAAAGCTCTGAACTGAGTTCAAATGCTTAAGACAGCACTGTGGGAGAGAGAGAATCCGCGAGTGTGTTACACACTCTGCTATGGTGCTCGGCTGATTGGCTTGCACGTGGTCCTGGTGAAGGCAGCACCTCCTGTTTAATCCACAGGTATTTCAGTTATGATTGATCCTCAGCTACACAAAACCTTTCTGCAGATCAGCTGCTAGTTCCTGGTGAAAGCTTACATAAATATGCAGCACAGATCTATAAACTCTTTTAGAAAAACTAGTTTGAAAGGGTCTCATATTAAAAGTAGGAATAGGAAATAAATTTTAGAAATCATGAAACGACCCTACAACTTGACAATATAAATGTCATAAATGAGAAATGTCTATTATTTTGATTTCCATGCTAACAGAAAGTTTAAAAATATTATTCTTACTTTATTTGATTTGTAACACAATAAAATAATGAAAGTAAACACATGCTCTATCAGTATTGGGAATATAGATTAATTGAACCATTAATACAAACATAGGCTGAAAAAATAATTCTATATAACTAGTATATGAGCATCTGAACACATATATTCATAGCATCTTTTATAAATAGACTATACTATGGAGATTCTCTGAATCTACCACAGCTGAATATTACTTTTGAACCATAAAATTGTTAGAATGGCATGTCATTATTTTTAAAAGAATTGTTCATTATGTACTCAATTGGATACTTTACTACTTTAATTTCAAGACCTTTTAACATGCAACATGTAATGTGTAAATTTATTTTACTGTTTTCTTTATTGTTCTTTGATTTCCAAAATCACAACCCGTTTTATGGAAACTCAGTAAGAGAATCCCTTGTCTGAAAGAATTACTTCCTTCTTTCCAAGTATATTATGTTCTATTACAGAATGTTTTGATTGGTACAAAGTCAGTTAAGAAAATCCAGATGTGGTTTCACATCCCTTTAGCCTCAGCTCCCTCCCTGGTCCTGAACTGATGCACATAATCGAGACCAAGTCAGACAGAGCAGTGAGACGTTGTCTCCAAATGCAAGGCATTTGCCTCGGTGTGCATTCCTGTTTTTTAGTTCTGAGAAATTTTTTAAACTTTGAATTGTTTTCTTACTTTTTCCAAAATCACCATCAATTATACGAATAAGAATAGACATATGACTGAATGTCTGCGTGGGAGAGGCAGAGGATGAGGTCAGGAGAAATGCATGTGCATAATTATGGTTCACTGGGAGGGAAGGAGATCGGGAAAATCAATGTAATTTTTTTCATGCTGCTAGTATAGAAAATGATTCTCAGGGACAGTAGGACTATGGATAGTGCCATAAAATTATAGTCCAAGCACCTAATCATTATCTCTAATAAAACTAAATTTCTCCTCTAGCTTAACATTTATTTATTTCAACACATTTCAGTTAAATACATCATCATTGATATATCTGGTACTATGAATCAAAAATAGAAAATTGTCAAATCTTTAACAAATTTGCATCAATAAGGTTAATTTTATATTGTCATATATATGTATAGTCCCAACCCTAACCCTAACCTTATACATAACCCTGCATATATAATATATATAGAATGTATATGTTGTCATAACTGACATTAAATAGGCTTTAAAAGCAGTTACACTTCTTCCTTTTCTCCTTTCCCCTATCCAAGTTGTTCTTTCCTTTTGAATATTTTCCTTCCTTTTCATTATCTTGAGAAAGGAAAAAAGAAGATGGGAAAAGATTATATGCATATAGATGTACACACACACACACACACGTACATATACACAAGATAGACAACCACACCACCAATCTCTGTTAGATCATCTAAAATAAGTTTGTTATTTTGTCATTGTTTGTTTGATCATTTTTTGTGCCTACATCTTGTAACCTGAGCAACTACTTCTGAGAAAGCAGTATGCAATATATTAAATAGTGATAGTTTCCTATGTTTTAAAAAATCCTGTATTGTTTCTATCCTTTTTTGTGTGTTTTGCTTTTTAAATAATAAAATAAAACAAACAGCTACCAATTTATTCAGGTGTTCTTTACCATGACACAGGAAACTAGTGTTCCTCTGTGTGGCTAGTGAAATCGATTAGAATATCTGAGAGTATTGACCATTGGTAGGTTACACTGAGAGGATGCAGTTAGACTATAGTTAATCTATGCAACCACAGCATAGTTCATGCATGAGTTTGCTCAGTCTCATAAGCACCACTTTGTACAGGAAATACTGCACCAATACATGACTAACCTGTGCTGTCGGTTCTCCTGGTCTCTTGTGGAAGCTCATATTCTACTATTGCATAATTGCCAAGCCACAGATGTGAACCCAAGATCCCTGATTTTTCTTGCGGGGCAAGGAAAAAAAAAACTATGAAATGATTTACTCTCCTATCTGACTCTTTTCTTTCCCTATTACACTGCCCAATAATATTTTGGGGGTGTCTTTGGACAGAGACTTGGGTACACAAACGTCCATTTATCAGCATTACTTCTATAACCTGTAATTTTTAAGCAGCCATGGTAATATAATGCACCATTTCTCTGTCGCTTCAGTAAAAGGAATCCTAGTTTGTGTGAATGTCTCATCAATTTGTCAGGAAGCCTCTCAGAAAGCTATGTGGGATGTGCGTGAATACAATAGATCGTGATTACTGAATTCTGACAATTAAATGTGTAACAAGTGACTTTAATCAACTTCTCTCCAACCTCTTGCTTTTCTTCTACTGCACGAGGCAGCTACTCTACCCACAGCTTTCTCTCTCCCTTGGGAAACGCTGCTTCTCAGGGAGGTAGCTTATATTTCTTCCCTAAGTTCCCAGGAGATTTTAGAGGGATTTGGGATGTACTGTGCTGGCCAGTTCATCATTCTTAGGGCTCAGAAGAACCTCCAGCATCCGCCAAGTGATAGAATTATGGGCAGCATTAGGTCCTATCTCCTTTGCTACCATAGAATTTCTAAGTGACACATCCCTTTCAGGTGTGTCCCTGTCGACCTGAGACGTAAGTGCCTCAGCCTCCTTTGAGTCACCTGGTATTTAGTCCTTTACCATCTTCCTTAAGTGGGACTGCTGTTCCCATTAACTCAAGAGCCACTGAGCAGACCGCCTGGACTCCAATTCCAGTCCGTTCTACTAACTTCTCCTTGCCTGGAAGGGACCCAGTCTAAGCCTCCTGCAAGCTACCAAGGCAGCAGTGTCTAGGCCAGTGCGCAGAAACCTTTCTGTTGTTGAGGAATAATTGAGAAACATCTGGCGGGAGCTTAGAGGCCCCACGAGTGCAGGCTGCTAGGTACACTCACCATCATCTCACTGTCTTGTTTTACAAGATGAACATGAGGGCATCATTGTAAGTAGGGAAGAGATGCATAGATCTCAAGCCTTTGCTTAGGAGAGGGCTACAAAATAGGTGTCCCAGTTGCTGGTTTGTGGATATTTGAGCTTGGAAAATGTACCAGCCACCCCACCAGGCAGAGGGATCTATGGCTTAGCATTATAGCAGCTATCAAGAGATGCCCCAGGGCCCATCTCAGGACATTCCTGCTTTTCTCTGCACCGTCATGTGAGCAGGAGGCAGTGTTTCAGTGCATCTAGTCAAATAACTGCATCAGTCCCCCTCCAAAACTACCAACCAACTTTTTCCTGAGATTTTAATTTTAATCCATGTTTCCATTACTCAATTTGGAAGATTCCTAATGCTTCCAGTGACCAGCATCTCTTTGACAGCCAGTATCTCTATTTCTTATGACATTTCTTCAATTATCAATTTCTCTTTTGCATCTATTTCTTTTTCTTAATCGTGTTTGTCTCCTCAAACCACACGCACGGCCCGGTATCACTAGCGTAAATCTTACTCTTCAGCCCACATTCTCTTCCTGGAGAATCTGCACAACTCTGCACATCTGTCCTCAAGGAAGCATCCTGTAGGTGCTGCCCGCCGTCTCTCTCACTGACTCTACCACAAGAAAGACGTAGCCTTGTCCTCTCCCTAACCCTGCTTTTACTGAGTTCTCCAGACATGTACGTGTTTCCGCTTTTATCCACTCTGAGCTCTTTCTCAGCAACATTTCAACGGCGTTCATCAAAAGATAGCGCCACTTCCTTCACCTCCTGGCCTCGCAGGCAGCTCTTTCCAGCTCCCCTCAGCTGACTCCTCCAGGACATCTTCATCTCTACATGACATTCTGGGACACTCTGCCTCAAGTTCTCTTCCCTTTTCTAAGTACTTTTTCTTTGTGAGTGTTTCTGTCCCATCCAAATGTATTTACCCCAAACTTTCTCCTGGGTAGGTATCAGTTCCCATCTTCCAGTGGGTGTATGCATTAAGCAATGCTTATTAGAGTCAGTTGTAGTAGAGTGCAAAGCATCTGTCTGCATGCTAGAAACCTGCAGCTGGCGTTAGAGCCCAGAGTAATGACCAGTGACATCTGTATCAGGAGCCAGAGAGATCCTTAATGCATGACCCAAATGATCTGAGCCACAAAGGCAAGGACCCGTGCTGGAAGCTGGGGTGACTGTGCCAGGCTGCAGGATCTGCACTGGAAGCTGGGAAGCCACATCCAGGACGGAGACAAAGATGGGAAGAAAGACACCAGCCAAAGGTCTTCTGAAGAAAACTCACTGGAGCTCCTCTGAAGAAGAGCGATCACGAGGAAGACCTGCCAAGGAAGATCCTCTGACATCCTCCCCTGCCCTTCTCCTTCCATGCTGTTCCAACATCCATAAGGTGAGTCTTCCACGCCCAGAACCACGCTGACTTAGTTCAGCTGGGTGTTCCCCACGCAAGTGGGGCATTAATCCATTAGCCACCAGAGTGTGCAGCTGGAGTTCATAATCTTTAAAACCACATGTCCAATTCTTTATGTGTCAACCTTAAGTATTGAATAGGCTGTTTGTTTTCCAATGCAATCAAAACAAGGTTTTCCATTCAGATTTCCACATTTTTATAAGCAGAACCAACAACTGCTCAAGTGAAGAATGAAAACTTCTTTCTTTTTCTCGCAGGGCCTGTACTCTTGTTTCTTGCCTGTCATTTTCCATTTGCAGGTTAAAATTGTTGAAAAGAAAAACATTTTCACTGTCTTACTGAGACCTGTCCACTGATATCATTTCCTGTTTGGTAAACTCTTCTGAGGAGTTTCCTTACCTTGTCAGGATTATTAAAGAAACTTCTTAAGGGAATTTCCACATTAGCTCTGGCCCCTCTTTATGCTCACAAGTTAGTACAAATGAACGTGGAAAACCACTTAAAATATCCCTTGCCCTTCTCCTGCTTACACCATGTAAATAGCTTCCCATCAGGCTGAGAGGAAATTAAAGTTTCTGCTTGCTTGCTACTTTAAGTACCACATGCTCTGACTCAGTCTCCCAACCTTCCTTCTGCTTTTATCTTCTGCATATTCCAAAAGAATGCATCATCGGTCCAAATTATCCTCCCTGGATCTGCTAAGCTAAGTGGGTATCAAGGACCCTGGGTTTGGAACAGATGGGCACATTTGCCTTTCGCAAATACGAAGTAATAGACGTGGAGCCCCCCAGGCTGTCACACGGCTTCCACCCAAGAATAAATCAACCTGTGTTAGCCCAGCTCATTCCTTTCTCCTTTCTTGTGGTGTCTGAATCTGTGAGACATCTGTGGGGTTAGATCATCCAGGGCCAATGCCTATCTTCGCTTGTTGAAACACACAAATGTCCCAAGGTCCCCTAGTTGGAAGCATCCCTAAAAAGAGGCTTTCAGTCTCTTTTCTGTCCTTTTCTAATAGGAAACTCAATGAAACTTCTCAGAAAATGAGAGGAAGCCAAAACCTGCCATGGAACAACCCATTGCTGGAGACCAGCTATTCCTCCCATGGAGGTGCCGATCGTGTTATTTTAAAGAAATTAAATATTAACAGCTGACTGTGCTCTTCAAATGTCTGCCAGTATCCCAGACATCCCTATACCTGCTTTCCATCCAGTTCTTCAGGACGTACTTTAGGTCAGCAGTACGTTGCCGGAATCGCCATATTCTGTCAGTACCAGCAATTAACATAAAAATAACATTAGTCACAAGACTATGAAGTTAACATACTTCACATTTTTGCAAGAGGAAATGAAGGGTGAAAGAATAAGTTAATTTTTTTTTTTATATAAGTTTGGTAGTTAGAAGATCCAGCCCTTAAACTGAGGTTGCCGCGCTCCAGAGTATTAGCTGTAGTCCCACTGGGCTGGCCTTATTTGAAAACTCACCACTTCCTTTCCCAATGCAAAAGTTTTCTCCATTGTGCTTGTCACCTTTTGTCTTCCTTCATCAGGGAGATTGACTTCTGTGAGCCACCGATTCCTCAAATTCAGTGATCCCCAGTTATGCAGATTTGGTCCTTCTTAGTTCATCCAGGGTGTGAGGCATGCGGTCAGTGAGTGTGTGATAAAGAAGAAAGTGCAAACCCCAGTGTGTAATGTACATTGTGCTGAAAACCAAAGCTCACCACTACACAAGGCTTTCCTGCAAGTAGGTGCTTTTTAAAAGATTTAAACTGATTTCTCTGAACCTGTTAAAAAACCATGTAAAGCTCTCATGATGTGTCAGAAACTGTTCTATGCAGGCATATATTAATGCGTTACATTTTCTAAGTAACTCTCCAGGGTAGGAATTATTATTATTATACTCACTTTACATCTGCAGAATCTAAGGAAGAGGTGTAATAAACAATTTGTCCAAGGCCATAACCAATAAATAGGAGAAACAAGAGCCATTCCCAGGTTATGTTCACCTCTGTTCCGGCTGAAGCTGTGGACAGCCTTGGAGCTTGAAGTCTTCCGTGAAGAGGGAGGGAAGCATCTTAGGAATTAGGAAATGAGCCAGTTCAAAAGCATAACGGTGCCTATTATGAGGGACTTCTGAACAGTTAAGGAAACGGAGGAGCTTGTGTCTCCCCACAGTTGGTAGTAAGCAGAATGTGTCTGCCACCTGGCAAGAATTAAAGGCTCTCCGAGGGCCTGCAGATTACACTCATTTACTCTGCTCCACACTCACTATTTCCAGGGAAACAAACCAGAGCTGATGGGAAATCGGAAACATACAGCCTCGTACTTCTCGGTACTTTCTCACACTGCTATCCAGAGAGTCAGACTATTTAAAACACATTGAAGGAAGGCGATTTTGCTGGGGATGCACTTTGTATAATGCCCAGCAGAGAAGGAATGCAGCCCATGCACCCCACCCTCCCAGGAGCCTTTGCCTCTGACAGCAGCTACCATGGAGCTAAGTCTCAGCTACAGATGCTCTTAAACATGATATGAATGTGTCAGGCGCAGGATTTTATTAAAATATTTTCTGGGATATGAGCCCTGTCAAAGTGAGTTTTTAAATTCACAATAAAATATATACATGGATTAGTAAGTACATCAAAACATCTCTTTGTCTTCAAAACTACACACAAAGATTTGGAAGAAAGGAAGAAAACGTTCCACATTAAAAAAAATCCTCAGAGAAATTCAATACATTCATAGCTTCAGCAATGACTGATAGGCCCTCTGGAGTCCACCCACACTGTGGGTGCTACACAAAGTTTTGTTTGTTGTGAGCGTAACAGAGAGTGATATATGACTTTATAGCTAAATTGAAAGTACCAAATGATAACATGCCCCTGAACTGAAATAAAATGTATCATGCCAATATGAATATGGAAACATGAGGGAGACGAAATTGTGTGTCCACTTATGCATATATAGGTTTAATCATACAGGTCTTCCTTAGACAATGTATTCTTTCACTGCTATTTATATTTAAATATACCAACATTAATAAATCCTAATAATCATGCTTATACTTATATCTGGTACATTTGTTTATAAGGTCAAGTAAATTCTCTTCATATTTACATAGTTCATAGACTATATAATCAAATAATTTGTTATATTATTAAAATATAGATAGACAAATAGATAGAGATATGTAAACAAATTTTACCCAAGCATCATACTTTGTCAGTGCATATTCCATTTCCACAGTATCATACTCTGCTGAATGTAGAAATTCAATTCAGATATAAAAGTCATACCTCGAGCATCCATTGGTTATTGGGCTAAGCCTTTTGTCCCTGGCCCTTTACTGTTACTCCTATCCCCAAGCTGTGTGGGATGCAGTACATTTTGGGATCCATGGGTGATGCTTTTACTGGAAACTAAATCTGGTTATAGTATATTATACATACAAAAGTATTGAGAAAATTATCATTTTTATTGGCTCTGTAAGTGTTAATGCTCCATAATGGGAACACAATATTTACTGTTTTCTTTCTCATACATGCTAAAATAAGGTACTTATTTATAATAAAGTCTAATACTTGCAATGGTGAGGTCATTCTCAAGTTAAAAAAAAAAAGAAAGAAAAAGAAAATCCAGTAACCATTTCCTTGTCTCTTTTTTCCTATTGCTCTCTGTCCTTCTGTAAGTGTTCCCTGCTAGCATTGATTAAGGCAGTTCCAGGCCACAGTCTTCCACTAAGCAGCCCTTTGTGCTTCCAAATAAAGTCGTTAAAATGTGTCCTGGAATATGAGACACAAGGTGACTTGCTCAGGGATGCTTTTAAAAAGATATTGATTTTATCTTTAGTCATATGTAATAAAGTTTTCTATTCTCTAAACCAAGCTCTGAAGAGGAGACGCATTTGCGGTGGACAGATTTACCTTGGGGATTCTTGCTGCGAGACTGTATCATGCCCATGTGAGTCTGGAAAGCAGCTCTGCTTTCCAAGGCCCTGCATGGTGATCACTGGTTCCGGCTGTGACTAGTGTTGTCAGCAGGGCTGTGGGGTGCAGTGGGGGATCCCTGTACCGTGAGCCTGAGGACACGAGACCGTAAGCGCTCAGCTCACGGTAGCACAGGTGTATGAGTAAACGTATACTTCAAGCAAATCACAAAGAAAACTCAGAGGATCAAGCGAGCTGGCTCATCCGGGAAATCCCACCTGGTCTAAGCACTCAGGACAGCGCGCTCAGCTCCTATCACTTGTGACTCTGCAAACCCAGCGCTTCCCGCAGCAGACCTGCGATTATGGGCAAGTTACCTATTATGGGCAAGCAACTATCCTAGCTTCCTTTTCTTTATAACAGTGGTTAGGAAGAGGGGTAATAGGAGAAAGAGTGATGAACGTTCCCAAAAGAGAGCAGGACCAAAAGACGGAGGGGGAGGAAAGGAGGGGGAAAGGCAGGACACGAGAAGAGTAGGCTGTGCTGTGCACACGTACCAACTCCACGGGTCAGTGCACACATCGTATACCGCAAACACACGCTGATAAAATATTTGCAAAGTAGAATATTAAACAAATGAAGCAGTGATTATAAAAGGAATACTTTCTGTGTCTAGGGAGAAAATGAAGTATAAAATAAATATAGTGAAATGTGCATTTATTTTAATATTAAAGGCACATATGCTATCTACGCGGTAGATTTGCCTGTACACACATACCTGCACTAAACAGAAGCAGGGCCGGGGTGGGGTGGGCTCTCTGTATCAGACGTCACTGTGAGACTGTGTGCTTTTATTCTTTTATTTTGTTTCACATCAGACAGGTAATGTGCTGACATCGTAACAAGGTTTGAGGGAGGGACATCTTGCGCATAATAAGGGAATAAACACAGCCATCACGTTTGTGCTCCAAAGGGTCACATGCTTTTATTAGGGCTGTGTTGTGTAAGAGCAGCTTTAAGTTCTCTGACAAATTGGACAGAAGATACAAGGATTTCCCATAAACTACTGTCCAAATCTCTTTAGGGATCCTGTTATCACATCTCCCACTGCTGTGGGAGGATCGTGAACCTACACTGATGTAGTGATCACCCAATGCCCAGGGTACGTGGCAGGTGACACCTTTAGGATGGAGCTGCTTGCTGTGAGATTGGCCAGCGAAGTGGCTTTGCCAGGTTTTACTCTCAGTTTTGTATTCCTTATGAATTTTGATTGCAATTATTATGACATTTATACAATGTTACTATCACATTTTTGCAACCTGAAAATCCTGTGTTCAAAATTGTTCACTTCCCTAAACCCTTGGTAACTAATTGATTTTTTAATTATATCCATTGTGTTGCTTTTTCTAGCATGCTGCATAATTGGAATCCGAGTACAGATAGACTTCTCAGATGAGTAACGTTCATTAACACTTCTGCGTATGTCTCATGGCTTGAAAGCTCTTTCCTCTCAGCACTCAGTAATTAGTACATTATTTGGAGGTACCATCATTTATTAGTTCTTCCCCGACTGAAGGACATCTTTCTTGCTTCCATGTTTTTACAAGGATAAATAAAGCTATTACAAAAATACATAGGTTTTGGTGTGGGCGTGAGCTTTTAGATGCTTTCTGTAGATGCAAGGAGTTCAGTGCATAGATCATATGTTAAAGTGTGCTGTGTTTTGTAAGAAGGCGCCAAACTCAATTCCAAAGTGGTTGTACCATTTTGCTGCCCCACCCAAAATAAATCAGGGTTTCTGTGGCTCTGCGTTCTCCGTCGCATTTGGTGATGTCAGTGTAGTGGGCTTTGGCCTTTCTCCTGACCCCATATCTCCCAGTCTTCATTTCTATTTTCCTCATGTCAGAGCTATCTTCTTTGGGATGGTACATTCAACTTGCTTATCGTCTTATTGTTGACTTCTAAGACTTGTTTGTCTATTGCAGATAACAAATTTTTGTTTTTATTAAATTTTATGATTTTTTGCAAAAAAATTTTCTTCCAGTTTGTATGTAGCTTGGGTCTCATTGATTTAGCATTATCCTTCACAAAGCATGAAGTTTAATACAGTCCAGCTTGTTGGTTATGTCTTTCAGAGAACATGTTGTGATTTGTCTAATAGACAGTCATCATAGAGATGGTCATACAGGTTTCTCCTACACTATTCACTAGGAATTTTATCATTTGACATTAGCTAATTTTGAGTTAGTTTGTGAACAGTGTAGTCTCTGTTGTCAGAGACAACAGGATTCTATTTATGTGAGCCTACTTTGGGGTCCTCTGCTGGTTCCCTTGACTCAGTTGTCTCTTCTGTCACCCAGGCAGACTGCCCTCATCACTGCAGCTTTGCCATGAGCCTTAAAATTAGTGTCAGAACTCCAACTGTGTTCCGCTTATAGCGAGGCATCTAGTTAACATCGAGGACAAACATCAAAATAAAAGTTAATGATGATTGAAGTCTAATTTGTTGAGGAATGAGGGAAAATGAACGGAGAAATGGAAACTGTCACAAGTGATAATGGAAGTGAATGTCCAGGCCCTGAATTAGGAAATAATTTAGATTGAAGATCTTCGAGAGACACAGCTTGCTGAAGCCCAGAGACCAAAGGATAGATGATGCTTGTTGATGGCTAAAGCAAGACTTTTCCTTTCCTTCACTTTCCTTTCCTGCTCTTTTCTTCCTTCCTTCCTTCCTTCCTTCCTTCCTTCCTTCCTTCCTTCCTTCCTTCCTTCCTTCCTTTCTTCTTTCAGAGGACTGAGTGCAAAGTAAAGAATTAGGAGACACAAGTGCGACCTCAGCAGACGCGGGCCCAGGGAAAGGGCTGTGTCAGGAATGGGGGGAAACGGGAGGACACAAGAGGAAAGCGGTCCTGGACAGCATGTAACTTTCTCTTCCAATACAGAACCCACTTTGCGGCAAATGAACCACACACATAATTCTCTTGGCTTTTTCACTGTTCCATCGTTTTTTTGTTTCTATGAATTCTTTTCTTGCTGTACTGAAGAAAGCCTTGGCTGCAGCAGTTCCTCCAGCCCTAGAGCACATCACTTCCTGGCAGTCCCTGGCCCACCGAGGTGCAAACACTAGGTATGCAGGAGCCTCCTAAATCCTTCAGGGTGCTCACTCCATTCCTGCTCTGTGAGGGGCGAGGTGGAGCCCCGAGGCTCTAGGAGCCTGTCTCACATCTCCCCAGGCTTGCCAGTACCTAACTGCTGAAATCTCTTGCAAAGCAGAACTTACAGAATAGTTTTCAACCAGGTGCCGCCAGTAGGCCCATGCACGGGGGTTGTTAAACACAGCTGCATTCACTGCTGGGAGCTGTGGGTAAGGGGATTCTCTGACTGATGTGAGTTCTTCCCAAGCATGAAGGTTTAAGGAAGATGCAATTAAATAGGATGAAGAGAGACAACTCAATCAGAAACAAGTAGTGCATATGTGTGATTAAGATTATAGGGGAACCACAAGGGTAAAACAGCGTAAGACTTTGAGCACGGTTTGGATGGTTCTACAGGATGAAGCGAAGACTGCTGCTACGTCACTTGCCAATGTGATAACACAGAGCAGAAATCAGCAGGGCACGTGGGTGTGCACAGAGCCATCGAGCCAGTCAGAGAAGGAGCCCAAGGGGTGGGGAGAGGACTCAGGAGTAACAAGGAGCTGCAGAGGCCTGTTGCCCGTTGTTTTTGGCAAGTCGGTGAGTGACTGTAAGCGCTTCCCAGCACAATGGCGGACTTTGGTTTCTACTCCACCTTTTGGGCCTTTGTAACCACACACATGGTATTTAGTCTTTTAAAGATGTGGCCAGGAGTAACAAGCTCATAGGTGATTAAATGGGTCAGTGTTTTTAAAGAGAATGGAATGATCCTTTTTATAGTGAAAATACTGAGTAAGTATTATTACGGCTTCTCATGTCTGGCCTCTGCTTCAGGTCTTGAATTTTCATTCTCATATACCTCTAATTAGCACACATCAGAATGACCATTCTGATAATAGAGGTCTGTTGTATTAGTCCATTAAATAAAATTCTTCAATGTCCTTCCATCACTGGATAGCTCAGCCTATTAGCTAAAATCCAACTCCAAATTGGCTCTTGCCAAACTTTCCTCTTTTATTCTATATAACACTTGTCTTCTAACCCTTGAACTACAGCTTTCCAAATTGAGGGATAGCATGATTTTTCTTATGTCTCATTCTTTACCCTATCTTTATTGCTCACATTTCCTTCAGTACCAGGAGGCATTCATTGAAATCCTAAATCCAATGTAAATCTCACTCTTCTAGTGTAACTCCTTTTACTACCAGATGCAACTAAAAACACTTTTCTATATACTGAGTTCATAGTTAATTATGCACCCTTAATTAAGTCAGTGGAAGAAGTACTTGTTTGTTTATTTACCAGTCCATGGGTTGCTATTCATGGTGTTGTAGACACTACAAGTTCAGAGGTGACAAGTCCTAGTATTTTCAAAAGTGATATTTTGAAGCAGCACAGTTTTAATGAAGGTTATAAAACACATGAATCACTAAGTAAATAGACTAAAACTATACAGTCTCTGTAAAGCAGTACTTCATCCTACCCCATCTACACCTCCATTCTCTTCAGGAAAGATGTGTAGATACTGGAACAATTAACTTTTCACAAATAGTATTTAATAGACACATTTCTAGGCAATAAATGGTGTATCAGCTCATCACACTGGGTGTATATTTTCATCTAGGGAACTTAAGGAGGACTTTGGTGAAGACGTTTATGCAGGTTTTAAATTTCAACCTCACTTTCAAGAAAGGAGAATCAGAAAGTGACCCACAGTCCTGGAAGAACACAGAAGGGAGCAATAGGGAAACAGCAGCAAGCAAATCCATGTCAATGGGGAGGCAACCCAAGCTACGAGACTGTAGGCAAATTGTTCTGTAAAGCCAGTAATTCAGCACAAAATAAGTCTCAGAATAAGTGATTAAAAAATGAAATAGAAACAAAGTAAAATCACTCAGGTTCTCATAAGTTTTATTTTGTTCTTCCCCTGTAAGGAAAGGAAGTAGTCACGAGGTGAAGAGCCAGTGAGAGTATGAAAGCAGAAGCTCATTTGCCATGGATTTTGTTTAGCAATTCATTTCTTAAAACACTGCCATAACTCAGGGCACCCTGATGCAGGAGACAGCTGGAATTGATCCGAACGCTTAGAGGCTGGCATTAGTTCCGCAGTATTAGGTTAAAATTAGTATAGAGGAGAAAGCAAAGTTCATACAGATTTTTGATTCAGTTTCTTATAGTGTATAAAGATGAAATGACATTTAATAAGTGATCAGGACTTATTTTCTTCAGAGAGCTCTCAATTTTTCATAAAAATATGGTTTGAAAGTATTGATTACTAAGCACATAGAAGTGTTTTAGTTTTATTGAAATTAATAGCAAAGAAATTTTACTCTACAAGAGTTTACTTAAAACAAATATTTCCAAAGAATTACTTCTTTCAA
Organism: Hydrochoerus hydrochaeris; assembly: GCA_004027455.1. Classification (NCBI taxonomy): domain Eukaryota; kingdom Metazoa; phylum Chordata; class Mammalia; order Rodentia; family Hydrochaeridae; genus Hydrochoerus; species Hydrochoerus hydrochaeris. Next base: position 391,994 of record PVLA01000767.1, read on the forward strand.
ATTTATGAAGGAAATATTTATACATGTATTAGTAAAACCTGCATATATTCTATTCAATATAGAAGACAAATTTATTGCTAGCAGCAAAGTCATTTCCAAGATCATCAGCTACATATTGCCCATCTGGGACCAAATGATTGCCTTCAAGGCCAGGTTAGATTTTATCAGTAGGAAATCTCATTCCTTCAAAAAGCAAGTGCTCATACAGGCAGACCTATCTGAAACATCTAATCAGGCCAAATTATCTATCCACACTAAAAATGCTAGACAAAGCCAATTACTTTGCAAGTCATATAATTACACGCAAATTTTGAGGGCCATATATCAACAGCAGAAATAAAACCAATACACAGATACTTCTTATTTATTCTCTGTATTGGCCACACACTACATCAAGCAATATGCAAACCTCGTTGAAGTTGTAAAAATGACATTGGCTTGGCTGTGGACATAAGATACCACTGGTGATACAACCTGAAAACAGTATATGAATGTTAGTCATGAAGGTTATTGAAATTGTAAGGGAAAGGGAAAGAGGAAGAGAAATAAAAGGACCAAGACCAATGCCCCGCGATGAACATCTGCGCTGTGTATCACAAACACTTGCTAATAAAAAGGGGTGCAAAGCCAGTTTCAAAAAATGTTCTTACTATTTGCAATTTTCACTCATCAAACTATCATCTGTAAATTTAAAATTGCAAATTTTAAGTTGAAATTTGTAAAATTTCAATCTTCTTGTCATTCTGTAAGCTGATAAACTGCCCATATGTATGTAATTTTATTATTTTTAATTTTTATTTATTTTTATTATTTTTTTTTGTACCAGGGATTGAACTCATGATCTCACACTTGCCAGGTAGGCACTTAAGCCACTGCGCTAAATCCCCAGCCCTCATATGTAATTTTAAAGAAGCATTTCACGATTGATTCTAAATAGTTTCCAAGGAAAGTTTAGATCAAAACTTCAGTGTTTCAATGCACTCAAGCACAGGTGAAAAACCACAGTAAAGAGGGGAAAGTGGACTGTCAGAGAGAAATCAGGCAACAGCCTCAGTATCCAGGAACCCCAAGGAGAAACGAGGGATCCCTGGATCACTAGATGTGATACAAGGGGCCTAAAGACAGCCCTTAAAGCTTCAAAATCAGTAAAGCTCCTCATTGAGGGGTAGTTGGGTCCACAAATTCTGCTCAAAACAAATATTTTCTAGATAAAAATGTCCCAGTGGAGACCCTTAGAATTCCTACATAGTAAGACCAAGCAAATACTTCCTACTCAAGCAACACAATACATGAGATTTGAGTCATTCATTTGAGGATAACAAGCATATATGAATGAATGTAAGAAAACACAAACTGGAATCTCTACAGGGACTACAAATACTACAACTATCAGATACAAAATCCAGAATAGTTATATATAAAAATTTGTTGAAAATAATGGCAATTTCAAAGACAGATCATCTGAGAGATGTTATTATGAACAGCTAAAAGTTATCAAAATAGGTAGAATTTTAGAATATATGTGCATGCTTTTATAAATTATATACTCTATAAAATAACACCACACACACACACACACACACACATATATATATATATATATATATATATATACATATACATATACATATACATATATAATAGTTATTTATATGTTAAGGTATTTAAACATGAACCAATATATTAGAGTTGAAGAGAAAGGGAGAAATAGAAAATACAATCAAGTAGCAAAATGAAACACCAAAAGATAAGAACATGAAAATATGAAAGAATAATGAAAATATATAAAGGATAGAATGAGAAGGTCTAATTTAAGCAATAGCTAGATATAGCACTGAAAATGGAAGAGAGGTAATAGTTGAACATAAAATGGTTGAAAATATACCAACATACATTAAAACTTGATATAGCTCCCAGCCCTGACTGCTCCAGGGTGAGAACCATCAGCATTTCCTGAGATCCACACCATGTTGGAGCTTGGGGCACTGGGAAAACAAGCAGCCAGCACACCACTCTGGTAAGAGGCTGTGAGCCTACTGGTGCAAATCAAACATCCATCCCATGCCCCACCCCACTAGCAAGTGAGAGCCAGAGATCTGAGTATCTCTTGCGAGTCTGACTATATGCAATATAGCAAATAAGGGGAATTTTCTTCTGCCATCTCTTTGAAGGCAAATATCCTTATCACCATTTTGCTCTGTTCCAATCAATGGTATTACTCTGTTTTTATAAGTTCAGTATTTCTGTTTTTATAAGTTTGGTATTTCCTTTGATTTTGCTGTACCTGATTGAAGGAACAACTATTGTGGAAAAAATGAAATATACTACTGTACCTATTGCTGTTATCCTAGTAACCTGCTGTGAAGTTCTGTACCAATTTCACTACACTGTCTCAATTGGCTTTGTCCCATCTTGTTCTTCTGTATTTTACTACCTTCAGAATAAATAAATAAATAAAATAAAAAATAATAAATAAAAAAGTAAATAACAACAAAACAGATCAGTAAGGTACTCAGGCAAGCTGAAACATGATATAAATAAACAGATAATGGACTTAAAAATCAAAAGGAGGAAAAGAAAGTGCTCTAACTGCATGTATTTAAGTGTGTAGGATCGATAACCATGTTGCTAAGTTTTTTTGGATTGTTGAACAGAACTGTTTGTAGCCTCACTGTTTGAATGCCCACTTTGTGTGCTTTAATTTTGTAACTTGAACAACCATATCTAAGAAGACTATGTAATGTATCAACTAGTGATTTCTTTCTTTTTTTTGAAATTCTGTATTGTTTCTACACTTTTTTCTGTTATGCTTTTTTTTCTTTTTCTCTCTTTAAATAAAATTTTAAAAAACTTGGTGTATATTTTACTAGTTTTATTATTTTACTGTGTGTTAAAGGCTTTACTTTATTTTATTGGTTTTATTGTTGTTTTACAGATTCTTATTATATAATGGGAAAGCAGAACATAGCAAACAACCACAAATAAATTTGTACTTCTTTTAATGAGATTATTTTGGAAATCCCTAACTTTAAAACCAAGACCAAGACAAGGATGTCCATTCTCTTACTAATTATGTATTTTAACTTCAAAATATTGCTGAAAAACAAAGTCAAAAGGATCAGTGAGTAGTAAATACCAGCAAACTGGTAAACTAGCTTAAAATACAAAAAAAAAGTTCAGGGACATTACTAACTGTAATATGGAAATGGCTCAATATAACCATATATGATATTGATCTTATATATAAAGCAATTCTCAGAAGACTGCATAGAGCACAAGGCCACCTTGACGAAGCTGAAGACTAAGAAGATGAAAAGTATCTTACCCATTCTCGTGGATGTTGTCAAATCATATTTTAAGGGGGGGAAAATCCAAATGGAAATCTCAAAATAATGGTTAGTTGATGGGTAAAGGTTACTTGAATGGATAATGTGGGTGGGAGACACAAGGTGGGATAAAACACAAGTACAAAATTATGCACAAATCATTTGTAAATTCATCTTCTTGTAGTGTAACATAGATTTGCATGCATTCCTTACATTAATTATTCTTTATACGTAAAGGAGAAAGCATATTGGCTTTGTTCTGTATTAATATATGTTAGCAGATAATAACAAATTAAATACTATCATACAAACATCAGCAAATAATTTACTAAAATGATTTCATGTATTTGCAAATATTTGATGAGAAGCTTAATATTCCCATAGTTTTCTTCATGAAATTACATAAAATAGATTTTTGGAATATCAATATTTAAAATTTTTCCATCTTACTCCTATCATGTTGAGGGTCACTATAAATACAATCAGAGATGGGCTTTGTGTTAAAATAAATTGTTCTGCACTGGAAACCAGAGAAATGAGTTTAAGGAGTATCTTTATCATTGACATTCAGGGACATGGGGCCATGCATTGTACATTCTTTGAACTGTTTCAATAATGAAATTAGCAAATGAACTATGAGCTCTGGAAACTCCTTTCCAGCCCTAAAATTTTAAGAAAGTGTGACCTTGTATTTTACAAATAAAATTATTAAAATAATTTGAGGAAACTGGGTTATTTCAGCAGTGTCTTGAACAGCTTGTGAATTTATTATTAGAAATTATGAAGACATGCTTTTGAAAATTTACTTAGAAAATTTTAAGTAAGTAAACTTGTAGATAATTCAGCTAAAGAGGCTGATATACTAGTAAGTGACATAAATATACCAACCATGAAGGCCAAAAATTGAATGACTTTTTTGGAGTTTCAGTATTTTGTAGGGTACTGCAGTTTACTGTGTGTAGGGTAATGTTTTTTAAAAAGTTAATTTACTGGCCTGTTGTAGGTAATTCACCAGTTGAATGAATTGAATTTAGGCCAATTTCTGTTTCACTTATCAAAAAAGATTTATCCAGAACAGAAAAGTAGATATTTTCCCATGATTGAAAAATCCTTCTTTGGCAGATGTTTTTATGTGTAGCCAAACAACAACAAAATAATTTTCAAGAAGAAACATGCTTTAAAGAAATAATGGGTGAAAAAGTATCTGATTTTCCAGTATTTCTGTCTGCATGTCAAGCAAAACAGGTAATTCTTCTTGACTCAAATTTTGAGATTCAATAAGATAATTTATATCTATTAAAATATTAAGAATTTTTTGAGTATGATCACTTGCAAGATATTTGAGAAATCACTAGCAATGCACATAAAAAAGCAGATGAATTACCCATTAAACCTAATAATTCTCCTAGAAACAGATTTTGACAGAGTTCTGACTTTTTAAAAGAACCGTGTTATTACTTTGCCTAGTGTAACTGTCAAATGTGTGTAAAATCATGGGATAATTCACAATTTTCTTCCAAATGCAGCTTTCATACTAGCTTACACTTTTAACTTGTTTAATATATCCTGTATTTTCTGTTAAAAAAATCTAAGAAAATATTTCATTTCGTTACACTCCTATTGCAGTACTTTTGGATAAATATACATTTCTATTGGTAAGTGGCATTTATAAAAAATGTATAGTCCTTGTGGTGAGTCCGTTTTAGTACAAGATTCAGCGCAAGATGATATTAGCCCTTCACTTTTCCCTCCCATCACCTCTTCAACTGGGTCTCTAATATGTTAAATTTTACACTCATTATTCAAAATGCTCTCCCTAAAACAGAAATTGTATTTGTACAGTTGTCATCGCTGTCCAGTAAGCAGTCCATGGGCCGATGGCCTGGAGTTCTTATCCCAAGCAGCAACTCTTGCTAATGCACAGACATTGATATACGGTCAATCAGCTCTTCTTTAAATGGACCTTCTTTAGTAGCACGTGTTTGCAGGATTTGCCGTTCACAGTCCTCTCGGGGAGTGGGCACACGAGTTTACAGAGCTTGCTTCTGTTTTCAAATCCCTTTCCCTTCCCCCCATTCCCTCCCTCCTCCAGTAAATCTCCTCTCCCCATTTGCATTCTACCTGATATTATTAATCTTATCTCATGTTTAGGACACAACATTTTTACATTCATTGAGGCTATAATTCCCTGTACAAGACACACTTCTTCCCATCCCCGCCCTTCTCACCCACTTTCTCTTGGGCTCCTACCAATCTGCAAGAGCTCTAACCTCTTTTCCCCTTCTAGCCATCCTCTAGCGAGCTTGCTTTTTGTACTTTGCCTCACTAAAATGAGAGGTACTCTATGGTATATAAGCTTGTGCGTCTCATTTATTTCATTCAATATTTTGTGCTCCACGTCCATCTGTTTTCCTACAAATGTCGCAAATTTGTGCTTTATAGCAAAATATGGTTGCATTATGTATAGATATCACATTTCCTTTACCCAGTCATCTATTGATGGACATAAAGTCAGCTTCCAGGATTTAGATATCACGAATTAAGCAAGTATTGCCATCATATGATATCTTTAAGGTCTTTTCTGCGATGATACCAAGAAGGGAGATTACTGCACCATATGGAATTTCTAATTTTAGTTCTTTGAGGAATCTCCATATTGATTTCCACAATGGTTATATATTACATTCCCATCAGCAGTATAAGATGATTATCTTTTCTCTGCAGCCATGCTAGCATTTGGTATATTTTGATTTCTTAATGATTGCCATTTTTTTTCTGGTGGAAGATGGAATCTTAGCATTGTTTTAATTTCTAACATTTTTTCATGTATTTGTTATTTGTACTCCTTCCTCTGAGATGCGTCTGTGATTTCCACCCATCTATTTCTTGACTGGGGCTTTTATTTAACATAGTCTAGTATTTTTGTGCTCTTTATATTTCTAGATATTAGCACGTTGTCTGAGGAATAGCTGCCAAAAATATTTTCCTGTTTTGTAGTTCATACCTTCACTCTACTTAATGAACCTGTGCTGAGTAGAAGCTTTTTAATTTGATATAATCTTATTTGTTGATTTTTGCTGTTATTACTTGTGCCATTGTGGATCCTTTCCCACACCTATTATTTCAAGTCTTTTATCCATTTTATCTTTCAGTAGCTACAGCTTTCATCTTTAAGATTTACACTCTCTATCAATTTTAGTTTTAATTTTGTACATGGTGAGAAATACTGGTCCAGTTTCTATCTCTGGTAAATGTTACCCAGTTTTCCCAGTATACTTGTTGTAAAAGCTGTCTTTACTGCAACATATGGTTTTGGTCCCTTTGTCAAAGATCAAATAGATGACTGTATCTGGAGATATTTCTGTATCCTCCATTGGATTTCACCAATTGTCATGTCTGCATTTGTTCCAGTACCGTGCTGTTTTTATTACTTTTGCTTTGCAAAATAGATTGAATCCAGGTGCTATGATATGTTGTACTTTGTTTTGTTGTTCAATCTTGCTTTTGCTGTCCTGGTTCCATACAAATTTTAAGATTTGATTTCTCTAAGTCTGTGAAGTGTGCTCTTTGTATTTTGATTGGGACTGCACTGAATCTGTGTAATAGTTTTTAAAGTATTGAACATTTTGACAAAATGACAATTTTGGCATTTTTACAGATCTGTATATCCAGGAGCATGGGACATCATTCTATTTTCTGATGATCTTCTTATTTAGAATTCTGTAGTTTCCTATGTAGAGGTCATTTACTTCATTTGTTAGGTTAATTTTCATATATTTAATTTTTTTCTGATGCTACAATGAATGTCATTGTTTTCATAATTTTCTTTCCATTGAACTAATTGTTGTGCACAAATGGTATTAAACTGTGGTCTAATTTTATATCCTGTTACATGGCTGAAATTGTTAATTATAAAAGCCTTTGTTGGATGTTTTGGGTCTTCTATGCAAATCATGGTAACTTGCACCCTTTTTTACATGTATCTTTTTCATTTATTTATCTTGCTTAATTGCTCTGGTTCATGTTTTGAGTACTATGTTGAGTAGAAATGGTGATAGTGAGTTTTCATCTTATTCCTAATTTTAGAGGAAATTCATTTAGATTTTTTCATTTAATATGATGCTGTCTGTTGGTTTCTCATAGATAACTTTTTATCAAAGTCAAGTATAGCCCTTGTAAACTTGTTTTTTTCAGGGCTCTTATCATGAAGGAGTATTAAATTTCATTAAAAGCCTTTTATGCATATATTGATATGGTCAGGTGGTGTAGACCTCCCTTCTGTTTATGAGATATATTACATTTATTGATTTTCATATGCTGAAACATCCTTGCATCTCTGAGATGAAACCTGATGGGTCATGATATGTGATCTTTTTGGTGACGTCCTGAATTTTATTTGTTACTAACCTTGTTGAGAATTTTTGCATCTAAGTACATGAAGGAGATTGGTCTATAGTTTTCTTTTTCTGATGGGGTCTTATCTGGTTTTGAAGTCAAAATGAATTTGGGAACTTTAAATCCTTGTCAGTTTCTTTGAAGATAGTGAAGAATATAAGTGATGGAACATATTTAAAGGCTTTCTCGATTCCGACAGTGAATACATCAGGTCCTACACTTTTTTTCAGTTACTTTATTTTTTTTTTACTGTGTCAATTTCACTATTTATTATTGGGTTGTTCTTCATTTCTGACTCTTCTTGTATTATCTTTGGTAATTTGTATGAACCTGGCATCTATACAGTTCTTCAAAATTTAACAATTTGTGGGAATATAAATTTTCATAGTATTTATTAACTCTCATCTGGATTTAGATTGTATCTGGAATTGTTTCATGTTTTTTGTTTCTAATTTCAGTGATGTGAGTCTTTTCTCTTTTTGTAATTTTGGCTAAAAGTTTATTTGTTTTGTTTATTCTTCCAAAGCATTCCCTTTGAATTTTTAATTATTTATATTATTTTTTACTTTTCTGTCACTGATTTCCACTCTCATTTTTTATTTTACTCCTTAATTTTTATTTGGGGCTGGACTGTTGTGATTTCTCAAGTATTAAGTTTCCTCACAAAGTCATTGATTTGAATTGACTGTGTTTTTCTAATATGAACACTGATTGTGATGAACTCCCTTCTTAGGACTGTTTTAGAGGGTCCCAGAAGTTCTGGTGAGTTGCACAGATGTCATTAACCTCCAGAAATTTATCTTTATTTCTTCTTTGTTTTTTCTATGATCCATTGATTGTCTAGAAGTGTGTTATTAATCTTATAGATCAGTCAATATTTTATGTGATTTCTTCTATTATTGATTTTTATTTTCATTGCACAGTGGTTTGATAGGAGTGAAATCACTTGGGGTGATTTTAATTCTTTATTTTCATTTAAGCTGGCTTTGTGAACTACTGTGTGATCTATTTTAAAGAAAATATCATATGCTACAGAAAAAAATATACTTCGTTGTAGTGGAGTAGAATGCTCTTTAGATATCTGTTAAATCTTTATGTTCAATGACATGGTTCAATTCATATTTTTTATGGATTTTTGTTTAATTGGACTGGCCCCTTGAGAAAGAGGCATGTTAAAATCTTCCATTATGATTGTGTTCATATTTATTTGATTTCTGTTTTATGAAGACAGATTATTCAGTGTTAAATGCATAAATATTTATAAGTGCTATCTCTTTTTTTGGATTATTCCCTTAACTGCTGACCTTCTTTTTCTTTCCTAATCAGTTTTGCTTGATGTTTAATATGTCCAAGATTGAGACTGCTAACATTTTTAGGGCCTTGGTAGATGAAATATTGTTTTCTATTATTTGATTTGTGGTTTATGAATATTTTAGATTAGATCATATCTTGACTACATTTCTTATTCCTGAGACAAAATATGCAATACCCAAAGCTAAAAGGGGAAAGGCTATTTAATTCACAGTTTCTAGAAGTTTCTATCCTTAATCAATTGACTGCAAGGCATGGCAGACAGGCCTTGTAGAGGAGAAAGTGTTCATTGAAGGCCGAAGGTAGCAAATCAAGCAAGAAACCTTACTAGCTTCTTTCTGCCTCTTCTATGTTGTATTCAGGCCACTGGGACTGAGGCAGTGCCAAACAAATCAGTGGACTAATTCAACACTCACTCACCATCAATCCTGCATCCTTACTCCTAGCACTGCACCATGGATCAATCACACACTCTAGATTCAGCCACACTTGAAATCGTGCCATGAATGACTGCATGCAGCTTTGGGGAGATATCTAAACACAAGCCGTAACAGGTGGCTTCTTTAATGCACGACATTGCTGGATGCTGTGTTCTGACCCAGTCTGCCAATCTTTGCCTTTTAGTTAGATGTTTGAGGCCACTAACACTGAGGTTTATTACTAAGATGTATTGATTACTTACTATCATTGCAGTCTTTCTTTGCTGATGATGCCTTTGTTTTATTTTTCTGTTGTTTGTTTGTGTTTGCTATCCAGTGACCTTGCTTGGTATCTTCCTTTTATCTGGGATTTTTAGCTTTATTGAATTTGTCATTTATGTCTAGGATTCACTAGTATTTTTTGAAAGCTAATTTACTATTAATTTATCACTTGAGCTGATGTTTTTCATGGAATGGCCTTACTTCTCAACTATTTACAAGGGAAGTTTTCCAGGGGATTTTAATATGAGTTGGAATATGTTTGCTCTGAAGGTTTAAAATACTGCATTCCAAGATATGGTCTTCAAAGCTTATGTTGAGAAGTCTGCTGTTTTCTTAATGGGTTTACCTTTATATATGTTTGTTTATTTTTCTCCGATTACTTCTAATTTTTTGTTGCAGATCTGGCAATTTAATAAGGATATGTCTTGGTGAGCTTCTTTTCCATCATAGTTGTTTGGTGTTCTGGAAGCCTGATTTGGAAAATGTTCTAATATGACTTTTATAATCATATTAATAATTCTTTATGTTTTATCATCTAGCTTTTATCTAACTCCAGTTGCCTTGGGTTGGTCTTTTTAATGCCATATAGTAGCTGCTGGGTAGTCTTTTATGTTCTCTCTCTCTCTCTGTCTCTTTCACTCTCTGTCTCTGTCTCTCTGTGTCTCTCTCTGACTCTCTGTCTCTTTGTCTCTCTGTCTCTCAATGTCTCGAGTATCTCCTAATACTGTACATTTTGGTTTAAGTTAAGTCACTGTTTTTACTGATATTGTGGTACCTCAGTTTGTAATCTCAATTCTTTCCTTGATTCTGGCTACAAACTCAACTAATTGGACAAGAACTGAATCAAATTTAAATGGTAGCTTCCTGTTGACATGGGAAAACTTGATTCAATTCTTACTCAATTTGTGATCAGAATTGTGGAAAGAATTAAGTTTGTGAACTGAGGTACAACTATAAATTCTGCAATTTATGAATTCTATGCCATTTTTTATTTTGGTCTGATACCTTGATGAGGATTTTATATCTTTGGTGAATTAGTCATGCATGTTATAGAGCATATTTTTGTCAGCTCTATCATTAACTTAACTTCTTTGAATCTATCTTAGACATTTTGAGTTCTAGCTCTGTGACATTTGGTTCATTTTCTCTTTTCACTCATCTAATTTTGTCATCTCTTTTATAACCTTCTTGTAGGGTTCTGCTTCCTGGTATTTATTTTCCTCTTAATTTGTGTCTTCTTGGTCTTCGCTAAGTAAGCTGAGAAGACTTGAGTGTCTTTGGTTGACTTCATTTCCCATATCCCTTTGTGTGTTTAGATTCATTTTTTATTATTTATGACCCCCCAGCAAATCCAGACACTGACATAGAAAGAAAACCAATTACCAGCCTCTAGGGCTTTACCTTGGGAACAGCAGTAAATTCAGCAATGACCATGGCATTAAAAGTCAGCTGAATATTGACAAACCCTAAGAGTACTCACGAGCAGCCCTTTAGGAGAGGAAACAGATGGCAATGTGACTGAGGATGATTAGATTATCCATCTACTGACGTATATACATCAAACTAGCAATTTCTCTTGGATGTGTTTGGCAGTGCCAGCACTCAGACATTCAACCAGATTAACAGTGCTCTTCTCCGGGGTCCCCCCTTCTGAAGGTTTCACCTTCCAAACCTGGACGATCCCAACAGAATGAGAGTTCTGTGATCTTCCTGGTCTGCTCCTGGCCTCCCAGGGGATCCCTAGAGATCCCTGTCTCGCTCTCTCTCTCTGCAGGCCTCTCACCCACTGTGGCCTCTCGGCCGGGTTCCACAGTACTCTTCTCCTCAGTGTCAACCTCTTCTTTGACCAGTTCATCAACACCTTCTGTTGCCCTGTGCTGTGGAAGCCACAGAACAGGACAGTGTCACCTGGGTCGTGGGGCGCTTCCTGGCTGTGTGGGTAGCAACACCAGATGGGAGCTGCTGATCAATTGCAAGGCACTTTTCTTTCCTATTATCTAACGTCACAGACATGCTTGTCTATTTTTAAGTAAAAGACCACTTCAGCAGTTAAAGACTAAAAGTCATGGGATTTTCCATGCTGCAGATTGAATCCAGTGCCTTCTCAATGAGCTACATGCCAAACTCATTTTATTTTATTTTTTTTATTTTATTTTATTTTATTTTATTTTATTTTATTTTATTTTATGATGGGGTCTTACTAAGTAGCTAAATTACCTAGCTGGGCTCTAACTCATAATCCTCCAACCTTGACCTCCAGAGTACTAGGATTATAAACTCAGCCACGATGCCCTGCTGTGATGATTTATTTCATCCTCAATTCTGCGCTTGCTGTTGAGCATGGCAGGATGGATCCACCTGTGGTACAAGACATTTACCACCGTGGCCTCACAGGGATTGTATTTTCCCACCCCTGGTTACTCTCTGGCAGGGCTGAGGGGCCTGTCATATGCTGGATCCAGCAGAGGCTGTCACCAGAGATCTCACACTCCTTTTGAAATATTCTACCCACCATCATATAGGTCCTCTTTTCTGTAGATATTAGCATCTTAACTGGATTTCATTTGCAGGTCTTTCAGTAATTCATATTTTATCACTCCTTCTAATTTCTGGAGTTTTCAATTATTTTGTTTTATTTCTCATTTTTCTGTATTTTCTAAATCACTTTTTTCATTTAAAGGGAGTTTTTTATGTGACTGTCATATTCTTGATGGTTTTATTTCCTAGCTTTTCATGACATTGATAAGTTAATATTTTATATCTTGTTGGTCATCTTTTCATTTCTTCACTGAACCTCTTTGAATCATTTTTTTCCTATAGCTTTTTGCATCTCAAAAGGTTCTGTGGTGTTAATTTCATAATTTATTTCAACTGGTTATTTTTATTTTTTTCTATTTCCTTTTTATTTTAAAGAGAATAAAACAAAAGAGGACAGAACAAAGCAAATCAGAACAGAGCAATGTAAGCAACATAGCACTTCACAACAAGACAGCCAGATATTAACAGTAGCTACCATGTCTCTTTTCTTTGAAATAGCTGAGTACACCTTCACACACAATACTATCAAACATAACAAAATGGTATAAAACCATTCAAGACAATCAAAGTATTACAGGACATTCAAAACCAAATAGCAGAAAATGAACAATGGCTACTATATCTCATTTTCCGTAAAAAAATTTGTTTATACTATCACACATATTACAATCCCGTAAGACACAACATGATAGAACCAATGGAAATAGAAGGAAAAAAGCATGGTAGAACTTCAAACAAGATGATTTAAATCAGCAATGGCTGCCATAATGTTTTGTTTTCTTCAAAGTAGCTGTTCATACCATCACACATAATAAAATCAAACAAAACAGGATAAAACCATTCCAACCAATGAATGTAAACATTATAAGACTTCAAAGCAATGTAATGGGGAACCATGATTACCATAAAATCTTATGTACTCTTACCATTTCTTACATTAGGGAGGCTATATGGTATTTATACATTTGAGTTTTATTTATTTCATTTATGAGTATGGTCCCAAGTTGCATCCATTTATTTATAACTATCTCAATATGATCATTCTTTATAGCTGAGTAGTACTTCATTGTATAAAATACCATAACTTTTTTATCCATTCCTCAGTTGAAGGGCACTTAGGTTGTTTCTAAGATGTGGCTATCAAAAATTGTGCTGCTATACACATGGGTGCACATATATCACTGTATTATGTTTTCAGTTCTTCTGGGAATATGCCTAGAAGTGGAATAGCTGGGTCAAATGAGACTTCTAATCCCAGCTTTTGGAGGAATTTCCAGACTTCCACAGGGGTTGCACCAGTCTGCACTCTTACCGACAGTGCAGAAGTATTCCTTTTTCCCCACAACCCCTCCAGAATTTGTTGTTGGTAGTATTCTTTATCCTGGCCATTTTTTCTGGAGTAAGACAGGATCTCAGTGTGGTTTTAATTTGCATTTCCCTAATGACTAATGATGCTGAACATTTTTTCATGTATTTACTTGCCATTTGTATTTCTTCATCTGAGAACTGTGTATTCATCTCAGATGCCCATTTTTGGATTGGGTCTTTGAATTTTGGGGGTCTGTTTTTTTTTTTAATTCTTTATATGTTCTAGACAGAAGTCCTTTTTAAAAATCTTATTTAAAGATAAGAAAAAGCAAAACAGAAAAAGGGTAAAAATAATACAGAATTCCAAAAAAAGTAAGAAATCACTAGCTGATAAATTACATATTATCCTCTTAGAAATAGTTGTTCAAGTTACAAAATTGAAGCATACAAAGTGGATATCCAAATAGTGAGACTGCAAACAGTTCTGTTCAGAGATCCAACAAAAACTTAGTAATATGGTTGTGAATCCTACACACTTAAACATACATGCAGTTATATCCTTCAGAGAATTTTCTTTTCCTCTCTTTTTTACAATAGCAATTACACATTTTGGGTTTTATTACTCCTACATTTCTTATTACTTTTTACACTAAAGAAACTATATGATATTTATAAATATGATTCTTATTTTTTCACTAATGAGGATAGTCTCAAGTTGTCTCCATTTACCTATGAAGGCCTCAAGATCATCCTTTTTATAGCTGAGTAATATTCCATTGCATAAAAATACCACATCTTTTTCATCCACTCTGTGGTTGATGGGCATCTTGGTTGTTTCCAAGATTTAGCTATTACAAATTGTGCTGCTATGAACATGGATGCACATATATCACTGTGATATGAGCTTTTCAGTTTTTCTGGGAAAATACCCCGGAGCGGAATAGCTGGATTGAATGAAACTTCTAATCCTAGTCTTCTGAGAAATCTCCATAGTGATTTCCATAGTGGCTGCACCAGTCTGCACTCCCACCAACAATGGAGCAGTCTTCATTTTTGCCTGCAGCCTCGCCAACATTTGTTATCAGTTGTTTTCTTGATGGCAGCCATTCTTTCTGGAGTGAGATGAAATCTCAATGCTGTTTTAATTTGCATTTCTCAAATCACCAGTGATGGTGAACATGTATTTGTGTATTTATTTGCCATTTTTATATCTTTCTCTGAGAACTGTGTGTTCATCTCAGATGCCCATTTTTTGAGAGGGTCTTTGAATTTGGGGGGTTTGATGTTTTTCAATTCTTTATATCTTCTGGATATAAGTCCTTTGTCTGAGGGATTGCTGGATAAGATTCTTTCCCCTTCTGGGGGTTTTCTTTCACTCTGTTGGTGATTTCTTTTGAAGTGCATAAACTTTTCAATAATATGAGATCCCAGTTGTTGATTCTTTGAAGTGTTTCCTGTGCAGCTTGAGTTTTGTTCATGAAATCTCTGCCTACCCCTATGTCTCCAAGACTTCTACTTACT
This sequence comes from Hydrochoerus hydrochaeris, assembly GCA_004027455.1. NCBI lineage: Eukaryota > Metazoa > Chordata > Mammalia > Rodentia > Hydrochaeridae > Hydrochoerus > Hydrochoerus hydrochaeris. Next base: position 407,094 of record PVLA01000767.1, read on the forward strand.
TTGTCTTCTAATAGATTTAGTTTTTCTGTTTTAATATTTATGTCTTTTATATATTTAAACTTTAGTTTTGTGCATGATGCTAGGCATGGATCTAGTTTCAGTCTTCAGCATGTGGAGAGCCAATTTCTCCAACACCATTTATTAAAGAGGCCATCCTTCTTCCAGTGAACATGTTTACCCCTTTTGTCAATTATCAGGTGGCTGAGTATCACTGTAGTTGTGCTTGCATCTTCTAAACTGTTTCATTGATCCTCAGGTCTATTTCTTTGCCAGTACCATGCTGACTTTATCACTGTGGCTTTGTAGTATACTTTCAAGTCAGAAATTGAGATGCCTCTTGCCTTGCCTTTGTTGCCCAGAAATGCCTTTAGAGACAATTTGCTATTCTAGGTTTCTTCTGTTTCCAAATGAATTTTAGGAGTGTTTTCTCTAGATATGTGAGGCATGTTAATGATATTTTTATTGGGATTGTGTTAAATCAGTATAACAGTTTTGGGAGTATGGCCATTTTCACAATGTTGGTTCTTCCTAGCCAAGAGTAAGGAATATCCTTCCATTTTCTAATATGCTTTTCAATCTCTTATTTTAGTATAGCATAATTTTCAGCATATAAATCTTTTACATTCTTAGGTTTATTCCTAAGTATTTCATTTCATAGTGAAGTATTTCATAATGAAGGGCAATATTTCCATAATTTCTCTCTCAGTGAATTTTTTGTTTGTGTACAGGAAAGCTATTGATTTTTGAGCACTGACTTTGTATCCAGCTACACTGCTGAACTTATTACCTCTAGTAGTCTTTTAATGGAGTTTTTGGGTCTTCTATATAGAGTATCATGTCATCTGCAAATCGTGATAATTTAATTTCTTCCTTTCCTATCTTTATTCTTTTTATTTCTCTCTCTTGTCTGATTGCCCTGGCTAGTGTTTCCAAAACTGTATTGAATAGGAGTGGTGGTAGTGGACATCCTTGTTTTATTCCTGATTTTAAAGTGAAAGCTTTCAGTTTTTGTCCATTCAGTATAATGTTGGCTGTTGGTTTGTCATAGATGGCCTTTATAAGGTTGAGGTAGACACCATGTATTCTCAGTTTCTGAAGGTTTTATATCATGAACATATGTTGGACTTTATCAAAAGCTTTTTCTGCATCTATTGAGATGACCATGTGGTTTTTGTTTTTGGCTCTGTTGATGTGGTGAATTACATTTATTGATTTGTGTATGTTAAACCACCCCTGCATTCCAGGAATGAATCCCACTTGGTCATGTTATATAATCTTCTTGATGATTTGCTCCATTATGTTTGCCAGTATTTTATTGAGAATCTTTGCATCAATGTTCATTAGTGAGATTGGCCTATCATTCTCCCTTTTGTTTGGGTCTTTCTCTGATTTTGGTATGAGGGTTATACTTGCCTCCAGGAATGATTTAGGGAGGATTGGTTTCTTTTTGATTTCATTGAAGAGTTTAAGAAGTATTGACATCAGATCTTCTCTAAATTTCTTGTAGAATTCAGCCATGAATCCATCAAGACCTGGGCTTTTCTTTGCTGGTAAGTTTTTAACTATGTCTTCAATTTCAATAGTTGATATTGGGTTATTCAAAATTGCTATATCTTCTTGGTTGAGCTTTGGTAGTTCATATGTTTCTAGAAATCCATCCATTTCCTCTGTGTTTTTCACTCTATGTGAGTAGAGATTTTCAAAGTAGGTATTCATGATCTTTTGAAATTCCATGTGATCTGTAGTAATTTCCCCCTTTTCAGTCCTTATTGTGTGAATTTGGGTTTTTTCTTTCTTTTCTTTATAAGGTTAGCTAGAGGTTTGCCAATTTTGCTTATGCTCTCAAAAAAACAGTTTTTTGATTTATTAATTCTTTGATTTGTTTTTTGGTTTCAATTGTATTGATTTCTGCTCTAATCTTCACAATTGCCTCTCTCATATGTGCTTTGGGTTTAGCTTGCTCTTCTTTTTCTAGAAGCTTGAGATGAAGTATTAGGTTGTTTATTTGTGCTCATTCCATTTGCTTGATATAAAAATTTATTGCTATATATTTCCCCCTTAAGACCACTTTTATTGCATCCCAAAGATTATAGTATGTTGTTTCTGCATTTTCATTGAATTGTAGATATTGCTTTATTTCTTCTTTAATTTCATCTGTAGCCCACTGGTTGTTCAGAGGTTGTTATTTAATTTCCATGTATTTATGCAGGGGTTGCAATTTCTTTTGCCATTAATTTCCAATGTCAGTGCACTATGGTCAGATATTATGCATGGGATAATTTCAATATCTTTGCAGTTACTTAAAAATGGTTTTATGGGGTAATATATGGTCTATTAGGGGCTGGAGACTTAGCTCAGTGGCATAAGCACCTGCCTTGAAAGCATGTGGTCATGACTTATCCCCGGTACCAATTAAAAAAAATATATATATGGTCTATTTTGTCCCATGCACAGCTGAGAAGAATGTGTACTCTGATGTGGTTGGGTGGAACACTCTGTAAACATCTACTAAGTCCTATTGTTTGCAGGTATGATTCAGTTCTATTATTTCTTTGCTGACTTTTTGTCTAGTTGATCTATCTCTTTGTGACAATGGGCTGTTAAGGTCCACTGTTATAATTGTGTTCTTGTGTATTTGGTTTTTCACATCCATTAGTACTTGTGTTATATAGTTAGGTGCTCCTATATTTTGTGTATATATATTTATAATTATTAGTTCTTCCTCTTGAATTTTTCCACTAATAAGTATGTAATGACCTTCTTTATCTCTTATCTCTTTTAATCATTTTAGGTTTGAAGTTCATGTTGTCTGCAAATAGAATAGTTATCCCTGATTTTTTCTTGGTTCTTGTTGCATGGAATAATGTTTTCCATTCTTTGACTTTTAATCTCTGAGTTTCCTTTTGGGTCAGATGTGTTTCTTGTATACAGCATATTGTGGGATCATGTTTTTTGATCCATTCTGTCAGCCTATTTCTTTTTATAGGTGAATTGAGGCTATTTAAATTTATGGATATCACTGATATGTACTAGCTCGATTTTGCCATGTTATGTTCCAGTTGTTCGCTTTCTGTTTTACCCCTTTGTTTAATTGTTTGTCCTACCTGGTGGTTTCTTTCTATTGTTGTTCTGGGGATTGTGGTCATTTTTATCTCTATGTAGTATGCCTTTCAATACACTTTGTGGGGTTGGTTTGGTGGACATGAATTTCTTCATTTGTTCTTTGTTATGGAAGTATCTTGTTTCTCCATTATATTTGAATGAAAGTTTTGCTGGATACGTCAGTCTGGGTTGAAAGTCATTTTCTTTCATAGCTTGAAATACCTCACTCCAAGCTTATCTTGATTTGAGGGTTTGTGCTGAAGAGTCTGCTGTAATTCTAATGGGCTTTCCTTGATAGGTGAGTTGTGTGTTTTCACTAACAGCTCTTAGTACTCTGTTTTTATGCTGTATGTCTGGGATCTTACTTATTATATGTCTGGGTGTACCTTTATGTTGGTTGTGGCAGTTTGGTGTTCTATATGTCTCACTTATCTGCATTTCAGATTTTTTCACCATTTTTGGGAAATTTTCTTCTATTACTTCTGTGAATATTTTAGTTATGTCATTTACATTGACTCCTGCCTCTTCACTGATGCCTATTAAACTCATGTTGTTACTCTTGGCATCATCTTGTAGCCACTGGATTGTCATTTCATGCTTCTTTGTTATTTTTAAAAGTTCTATCCTTCCATGATCGCTAATTGTGATCCTGTCTTCAACGTCTGAAATCCTGTCCTCAGCTTCATTTAAATGGTTTTTCCAGCTATGAATAGAATTTTTTGTCTTTTGGATATCTCTTTGAGTTTGTTTCATGAATTCTTTTTGTTTTCTATATTGTTCATTCAAGGTTTCAATCAATTTCCCATGCTCCTGTACTTTTTTGTCTATTTCTTCTTTAGCTGTGCTCAGCAACTCCTTTGCTAAAGTTGTTACTTCTATCTTTACATGGAAGAGTACTTCTAATTTGATTTCCTCTATAGCCTCATGGAGTTTTTTTTTTTATTTCACTTGCTATCTTTTTAGAGATTTCTGGTTTGTTACTTTTGCAGTCCTCTATTTCAGTGTCTCCTGTACTTGCTTCTGGTGGACTTGATGATTGAGATTGCATTTTGCTTTTTCATTTTGTCATTTTCCCCTTTTGAGTTAATATTTGGTCCTTCAATCCCACTAGTATCAACTGTTAGTATTTTGGGGTTCTAATGTAAGGTTGATGTTTGTCCAGTTGCTGGGTCCCTCCATGAATAGGTGAGCCAGTCACCTGACTTCCCTCTGCAGGGTCTGTTGGGTGAGTCCTATATTCTTCCTGGGCTGACAAGCCTAGTAGTATTGATGTAGGTCAGCTTTTAGTTCCTGCTATTACTTTATCTTCAGTTTATTCCAGATCACCAAATCTCCCTGTCTATAGTGTTTATGTTAGCTGAAGCACTACCATGTCCCTATTGTGGGCCTGTGTATCTCATGAGCCCTTTTGATTTTCTCCAAGTTGAGGGAGTCCTTATTGGTACACTCCTCACCCTACCTGATGTTTTTTTGTGCACACGAAGAGGTCACCCACACTCTTTTCAGACTCACCAAAGTCTTACAGTTAGCTGGTGGGAGCTTTACTACTTGCCCTATTTACCCACTGTATACCTCCTTTTTGGGAGCATACTCACCACACTGACTGGAGCCTGCTGAGATCTTCTGTTTGAGTGAGACAGTTACTGAATCTCCCATCCAGCTAGCATGGTTAATCCTCTGTAGTCCAAGGTTCTGGGAGAAAGGGTGCGAGCTGAAAATCAATAGCAGTATTAGGTCCAGGAGGCAGGGAGTGTCCCCTAGGGGCCAGCAGATGTCCTGCATCCAGGCATCCACTGGATGTGAGCCAAGGTTCCAGGGTGGTGTGAGGTTCTTCAGTGGTGGCTGGAGTCACATAGAAAGCATGTGGTTGTGCAGGCCAAGAGCAAGCCAAGAGCAGCACACCTTCCCCAGAGCCTGCACAAGTCACACAGGGAGCATGCAGCTGCAGGGACCAAGGTCCTGGGGGGGTGGCATTCCTCAGTGGCAGTTGGAGTTGCATAGAAAGCCTCAACTGGTTATTTGTGTTTAGTGCAATTAACTATATTACAGCCACATGTGTCCAGCCTTTCTAAAGCCTGTCTATCCTAATTGCCGTGTTTTGGAAGTGTAGGAGGAACTCGTTTGAGAATTTATTTGATGCAAAATTCTAGAGCAGATTTTCAACACATGTAGTAGGTGCTTATCCAATCTTTTGGTAGACACAGTCAGTGTTTGTCAATACCTATTTATCCTTCAGTTTTTAGGTAATGAAAGTCTGCACTTAGTCTTGATCCTTGTTTTCCAAGTAGAAAATAAGAAGAGTTCCCAGTTTCTCTCCTCTCCCTGTTGAAAGGACATTGGAAGTAAATTTTGTGATATATTGGTGGGGTTAAACCTAATTACAACCCTGCACACTGCTGTGACATGGAATGTGCAGCGGCAGTCCAGAGGGAGCAGAGGCCTAGAGCAGGCCCAGGTAAGGTGGGAAGTCAGTGAGAATGTGGGCATGTTCCTACTTAGCACTGATTATGATAGGGATTCATTAACACCATGCCATGTTTTCTTGTTACTATGTGGGATTTCACATAAATCTGAAAATTTTAAGTAGCCTTTTATTCTGCTTTGTTTTCATCGATCTTGCAAAATATGAGAATCCATGAAATTACAGACACTGTCTCCAGAAGAGTTCATATTTTTGCTGTCTAGTTGAAAGATATTGCATGGTACCATGAACCTTTATTTTTAATATTTTCATTTAATAGTTATATTTATTTAAATTAACCTTTCTAAAGTATAGAAGTCTCCTAGACAAGAATGAATATGTTTTTTATCAATGTGGCTCCTAATAATTGTAACAAAATTGTATATTCAAGAATTGATGCATTGAGACCAAAGCAGAAGCTTGTAAGCTTCCTCCTGCTTAGCAGTGTCTTTGCCAGCCTGATTATCACCTACCAACATACTTAGGCTACAGTTTATTTTACTGCTCCTTAATGTTTCCTCATAGCTTATTAATTTCCTTACTTTTGATTGGCATTATGATTTTGAATTTGTGTTCTTTGCAGGAAAAAGTACTTTATCAATACAATACATGGAACTTAAATTAATTAAATACTACCATGAACTGGAAATTGCAACATAATTTATTCAGCAGAACATAGAAGCATCACTTCAAAGTTTGTACTCATAAAAAGTAGTGAAATCCAGGATACAAATACAAAAAAGATACTTAAATCTGCCAGAATTTAATCAGCTCAAAAGCCAGCGTAGATTAGCAACTCATTTATATATATTTGGGAGCACCTAGAAAGTAAAACAGAATCTATTACACTTTCATATTAATATATATGTAGAAACATAATTTTTATACAGAATATATAAGAAGCATATTTGTGAAGTAAATAATACATTTTATATGTAAGACGTGTGTGTGTGTGTGTGTGTACCAATATTAACCCTATACACTTTCTAAACAAGCACTGAAGCTCTATTGAAATTTACAGGAAGTCTTCTCATTATTCCTGTTTCATTTTTTAATAGAAAATGAAATATTTCCTGTCTTTTACGCCAAGTGCTTATCTCGCATATTTTATTTTAGAACTCACATTCTGCAGGTTTTAATGTTCCGACAATCACATACAGTTAGTTATCACAAGGCAGAGTCTTCCCTGTGTACATTAGAGTATTCTTGGCTTGTTTCCATAACAACTGCGTTAATGTTGATTTTGAGAAGTCTTCTTTCAAAAGCGTGCAGTTACATAGATGGGAGAAAGGGGGCATTTAGTGAAAAACAAGGAATGAATCAAAAGAAAGGACAAATGTAGGATCACTTGTCAGCCCTCCTGAAAAATGGCATCTGAAGACAAAATTACAATTATTTTTCAATATGCCACTCTTCCCTGCCTCCCTTTCTGCTATTCAAAGAATTTCATAAGCCAGCCCTGGAAAGCCTCTTCTGCGATGGATGCTTTTGGATAAAGGAGTAAAGACTGGTGACAAATTCCAGCTTCTGAGGATAGAATGCTTTTACATTTAATTATGTGACCAATGAATGAGCCTTTGAGAGGCGATTGTGAAGACACACAATGGTGCTGGCCAGATTGGACATGGTTGTCTGTATTGATGTCCTTTAGGTCAGCAACTCTAATCAGTCAGTCATTGTCACGCTTTGCTTCAGGCTGTCATGCTACAGGCTACTGAGGCTTATGGAGGCGGGCATCCCTTCAGTACGTGGGCCTCAGGGCTACTCACGCAGGTAAAAACTAGAGACCAGAGAGAGTGCTCAGATGGCTCCTCACAGTAGGAGGAATCAAAATGTACTTCATTCATGGCTGACATAGATGTAAATTTTCACAGGAACCCAAACAATTTCTCTAGGATGATATAATCTATAGAAAACTAAATTAAATGTGCATGATTTTTTTCTATGACATTACTGAAATTTCATAATTTTTTGCAGATTTCTGAAAATCCTGGTAGCTTTTCAATTCAGCCCTAATATCCTAATGGTAGGACATTACAATCTACTATGATGTAATACTCTTTAATCAATAACACTATAGAAGCTCAAGTAATGATTTATCATAAAGACACATAAGAACATCTGTATAGCTATCACTTTAGAAGAGTTTAGAAGAGCAACAAATAGTATCCAAGCAGGAATTTTTCTCATTTTTACAAGCAAATTCATTGTTCACATACAATGAAAAAACATGTATTTGGTTTATGCACAGAACAAAATTGAACAATGGTATACCTCACACGGACACGATAACTTTAATTTAAAATGCTTTATTATCCAGATGTGTGTGTGTTGGGGGGGGCCCTGAATGTGTCTGTCCTCTGAGATTGTTCATCTGCAATTTGAAATGCATCCTTCTTAACATTGAAGCTGATAGATCTCTTCCTATCAAACCATTGTTGTCATTGTTGGTTCCTAGCTATGATCTACCATAGAAAAGCTATAAAATTCAATGGGAAATCTTAGCCACGAACCAGTTAGTACCAAGGTGAATGTGTAACAGTTGCATAATCAAAGTGACATCAGAGTTCCTTTATGTCTCTGTCCTTTTTTAGTAGGTATTGCAATGTCTTGCACACATATTCACATTTATATGTGTATTTATACATATGTATGTATTTATTGAACTGTAAAATATTAGGAAAATTTTCTCAATCATGTTGCAATTAGTTGATCATTTAGAAAGTCTGAATATATGGAGAAAATAATGAGGATAAAAATATAGTGACAGATACAAAAAAATAGGAACAATGTCTAATTCATCTTAAATAATAATTTCCATAGTTACTACACTTTCGATTTTAAATTTTATATCAGCACTTGGTAAGAAATATTTATGTAAAAATTTTTTAAATGAAAAAAGAGACAAAAGAAAAACAAAAAGCAAAAGAGACAAACAACAACAACAAATCCAAAACAACAACAGTATAGGATGAAAGGAATTTAACAATGGTTGTAATGTTGCATTTTATTACTTTCAGAACTGCTGCTTAGATTACCAGACACAGACATGTCAGACTGATCTAATCATATGAATATTAACTATTCTTTTCCAAAAGCTAATACAATTAGTAGTATAGTCATCTTAAGTATAGTCATACTACATACGTTTATACCTCTTTCCTCTTCCTTTTCTTTCATAAGAAATATTTAAAGATGTAAATTGAGGGTGACATTTACACCAATATAAAAAGAGTTTAAAGGAATAAAATAATCAACTTTATCTTACTATTTCCACAAATTGGCAATGGTTAATTTTTCACAAATAAACACCTAATTAACATTTAATCAAGCATACACAAGTGTATGTTAAATATAAATTAATTACTGTATGTTAAAAATACTGTAATTTTATGGTGTGCAAACATGTAAGTACATTTTAGTTACCATTTAATTACTGATTTCACAGAATATAAATGTATAATTACCTAACTAACAATTCACTACCTTCTTCTGGAAATCATTTTTTGGGTTAAATATCATGCCAAGTTAATTAGATGTTATTTCTACAGTAGTATGAAAAAAGTTGTGAATTATTTAGCCCAATTCTCACTTCTGCTTAACTCATCCTTTCTGTAATATATGTGAATATTATAATGTGTATAAAATCTACTTATAAATGCAAGCTATATGATTGTGATTTGATTACCCATCAATCCAACAACATGTTCACAGAAATTACCAAAAACCTCATAAGTTCTAAAATAAAATTAGTATCTTTATAAAATTATGTTAAATAAATAAATGGAATAAAGTGGCCTATGGTAAACATCTGATAAAATGCAAATCTCTGTAAATTCACAGGAACATTAATTAACATATTGCATATTACAGTGTACTTTTTTTCCTGACTGCCCTTTTTTGCTCACTGATTTTCTAGAGAGTAATTTTTCTGCAGTCTTTCCATTTTCTATTTTCCTTTACATACTCAAGTAAATTGACATTAATTCTATGTTGGAAGAAGTAGAATATTATTAAAAACTGATCTACATAGGTCTGACTATTGTTAAGTATTTTGTTGTTAATGAAGACCAATAACCTTCTGCAGGTGAAACTAAAGCAAAATCTATAGTTAGTAATACTATAACAAAACCTAACTTCTGACCAACTCTGCTGCCACCCAAGGCTTCTTTGCACAGGGCTGGTGAATTCCTTTGCCCTCACAGTGAGAAGATCATCAATGCTTTGTGTAGAATGAAAGCGATGTACATGTTAGGTGCAAAAAAGCAAGGATTTCCTCCTGTCCAATGTATAAAACTTTTTCACTGGGGTCATGTTCTCTTTGCATTTTTGCACAAGGGATTCTTTGGTGTAAGATTTTGAATTCAGTAGAGGCATGACAAGTACAGAGGTCACAAAAGATTTGGGTTCTCCAGACTGTACGTCAGTCAACACATACACTGAAAATAGCACGCTTGGTTTAGCATCCATTTTACTCTCAAGCCATCAACTGTTGATCCAAATAAAGATAGTTAATGCACTTACAATATCTGGCTTAGTACAGCCTTCCCAATGCATTTTGCCAAAGGGGCACCTCAAATACCAACATGTATCCTTAGGGCTGGGCTACTGTGTACTGGGCTGAGTATATAGGACTGCGTGTGATGGAGCATTTTAAATCAAGTGATAGGTAGCAGAGCACACGTGGAGTACTCGTTATCACTACAGAGGCATTTTTATGTAAAAATAATCCATTTTAAATTGTGCAATCCACATGTAAACATGTGTAAATGGGCACTGAATTATGCAAAAGAAGAACACATTCTGAAAAGAAGCAAACATATTTAAAGAACTCAGGTTTAATTATGTCTACATGTATCCTCATTTGGCCACTGATATTTTCCTTTTAAAAACTGAAGACCAATAGCCAGTTAATGGCTCTAAGCAAAACAGAAAGCACAAAAGGGCTCAATAGATAGCTAGACCATGAGCTCTTCTCTAAATGAGTTAATTATAACCCAGTTTTAAGAACAAGTACCATCAAAAAAGTGGTTTCATTGTGAATTTGGAAATCCACACTTCACTACGTGGTGACTTGTTCAGTAGACAAGAACATTGCATTGCCCGAAGGGGAAATATTATGGATAGAGACACTGTGAAGAAATTGTGGGTTTATAAATGAGGGTTTATAAATGCCCTCATAGCAAACTGTACCCTGTAAGAGATGCTGAGGTCACTGTCTCTATGCTCAGCAGGAGCCCCACCGAAATCTGCTTCCCATGAGCTTCCCGGAAGTTAGGAGTTGACGCTGTAACGACAGGAAGTGAGAGACACATTTTAATGCCTCTTCATCTGCCCTCAATGCCTTTTAAGTGAGATCATGAAAAAAAGACATATGATATTACCGCTGCACAAGTGTGCAGAAGGACATTTTTGTCTCTGCATATATTCTGTACAGCTGACGGATTTAAAGTGCATAATCTTAATAGACTAAAACAATCACTGAGGATTCCACAGAAATTGTATAGATAATACCTATAATATAACCCAGTTTAGCGATTATATCAGATAAGTGGCTGAATGTTATTTATTTCCCATTAAAATAATAATACAAAATTGCTACCTGATATTAAATGATTTGATTTACATTAATCTGAATTTACAAAACCAAAGAAAAGTCAATAAGCAGTAACAATATTGTTTTACATATTTCCCCAAAATTTTTAAATCCCTAAGCAAATAAAAGAAATTCTATACTAATATCACCTATTATAATCTATTGTTTGAAAGCATTTGCAAAAAATCTGCCCAATTACAGATATGCAGTTGAAGAAGCCTTTCCAGATAATTATCAATATTCTTTTTGATATCACACTAACTTTTGGCAAATGCTTTTTTAAAAAGTTTTTTGTAAATTTTAATATAAAATTGCATTAACAATTTTTTTCATAATGAATCATACTGCTCTTTCTTGTACTCTGGCTAAATCTTTTACCCATCAATCATTTTATAGTGTCATATTTGATCATTTGCAAAATAGTGGCTCATTGACACATGATGTTTATAACACAAGCACAATGTAATTTTGAGTAAAAAGCAATATCAAATTCCACTGTTTTGAAATGTTGAAACTCACATTGGAGAGAGATGAGTTTTCCCAAACCCTACCTCTTCCCAAAAGCTTGAGTTTCCCCGTCCACACCAGCCTCTGTGAGTCATGTTCCCAAGTCACAGGTCTTTTCATTCGTTCCTGAGGAAGTCTGCTGGATCACTCAGACATGGTGTGCTCCTCTCAAATTCCATCCAAAGAGAGGCAGGGAACTCAGCTCACACCTCTGGGAACCACTTAACTTCTCTCCCTCTGGGAACCATCACATGCTGGGATACAGACTGGAAGCTCCAGATTCTTCTGCATGTGACATAAAATGACACGGGCCAAAAGTGCAACATCTCATTGATTAAGAATGCATATGACCTTGTCCATTCATTCTCCTGTGAAATGGGCACTTGTATTTCGTCCTGCAGAGAGAAGCCAAGTGTAGTTCAGAGTGACTCCACGGTCTCTCCCAGCTCACATGTTGAGAACAGTTGACAATGAAACAAAGCTTTATTTAAAAAGCTAGTTTTAATCTTTTGGACTTCTTGAAATTGTTTTGGGAATTTCTCAGGTATTCTATACCATGAGTTGAAGACCACAGCTACAGAACACTAGGAAAATAAATGCAGGAGAGTTTGAGACTCCTCCTGACAAATTTCTTTGGGTTTTCCTTCACTGCTGCAATAGGAAAGGTACTGCTTTTCCTCTGAGGTCTGTTAGTGGGATTGAAAAGAACAAATTTTCCCGCTGCTCCCTCCCCCAAACAAGCCCATGCATAAGCTATGCAAATGTGTGGACATAGTCAATGGTTTTGTAAAGTGCACTTGGACTCTGTCCCAAACACCAGAGTCTGCTAGATTTTCCCAAAACACAGAACTATGCATCTTGGCACTGGTCTATTTCCTACTTTTAGGAGATGTGACAATCTAATAAAGGTGCGAAGCTTGGGGACATTGATGAGATGTGTCTCACACATGCCTCTCTTCCTTCTCCTTTGTCCTTCTCTCATTTCCCACTACCTGTGTATCTGAGCACAGCACACAAGTGAGGTGGAATAACTGGCCATGCTGTTGGAGATGACCTATTTGTTTCAGCTTTGCACAGACAATAGTCAGAGTCAAATATATTCAATTTGCACAACACGATTTTGGAATTCAAATGCACTGATATTTTCAACTTCATCAACACATCTCTCTCCACAGGTAGCTCCTATTGTGTGCTTTTGTCTCTCTTTGGGTTGTGCATGGGTGGAGACTTCTGAGACTGACAAAGTGGCTTTTCTTGCTTAATATAACTAGTGGAATAATGATGTATTATACTCTAAAGTTCAGGACCTGGTTTTATTTTTGGTGTCAACTATACTTAGACCCCCTTAGACACAAACAAAACAATTAGAGAAAATCATTTGAGAAACAAAATAGTAATTTTTTCTTTTCCCAGAATGCCACATTGGTGGAGATTTTTTGCCAAGCATTATACTGACCCGAAGCTAAAACATTTTGTATGGGTTTTTATGACTTTATCTCTGAAATATTTTATATGAAAGTCATTGTGACATTTTCAATACTTCAGAAGCCAAAAATAATTGTGCAAGTGTGGTTTTTATTTAAACAGCAAAGTATTTTAAACATTTGCTTGTGCCTATGAATATATTCTTTGACTATGAATATTAGTGATGCCAGTGGAAAGCAGACTTAGTTCATGGCGTGTTGTTAATTCTGCAAAAGCTTATTCTCCTCAGGCCTCTTGTAAATATAATTATCAGTATATGATATTCCAAAGAACAGAAGCCTGCAGATGAATCGTGCATGTAAGAGTTGCTCTTGAACAACTATTTTTGGAAAAAATACAGAAATTCTAGTGTAGCCTAAGTCATCAGATGGAAGAAGCATTATTTTAAAGTATTGCTATGTAACTATTGTCAGAAACATTGTCGATGGAGATTAAAATAATAGAAAATTATTTGAATGCTGTGCTTCAGGAAATATATTTCAGTGATGTGAAATTTCATTTCAGTGTATATGTTATGTGCCACTTTTAACACTGTCAGCTCAGCTGTTGTTAGTCATATTTTAGTAGGCAGTTTTATCTCATTTCACATTGGATTAAGGAAAAGGGTACTCAGAGGCAGTTGCTCTTGTAGAGATTGGCATAAGTGTTGCATAGAATTACCAGTTTCACTTATGAAGCTCATAGGTTAGGGTGAGGAAAGAGCATCTCTCAGAACAAGCTGGTACTGTACCGAAGTTCAAGATGCTGAGCAAAGATCACGTTCCCTGGAATCAATTAGACCTTATTTATAATCTGGTTTTGATGCTTGGTGGTTATGAGCCCCCAACCATTTAACCACTTATAATGATAATGAAAGTTAAATAAATGAGTTAGGAAAAACCATCTGACACTTAGAAAATATGCATTAAGTTTGCCTTTCGTTTCCTCCCAATCCCACATATATTTGCAAAATTAATCTCTGAGTCACCTATTTTGAGCTCTGCTCAGTATGTCCTTATTCTTTCAGAAACTGCTGTCATCTTTGACAATCTGAAATCATTTTTAATCACCAATGCTTGACTAGACCATGTTTTATTAAACCAAATCTGTGCTAAAGGACAACTAGATGGTTTACAGTCTCTTCACTTTTGGAACATTATTATGATGGGCACATGTTGACAACATAATTTTTTCACATTCTCTGAGACATTATCATGATAGGATGAATTTTTGAGTGTTGTTGGTCATTAGTTTGCTCAGTTTATGTTTTGATTAATGTGGTATATTGCTCTTTATATGTTTGAGTCAAGTAATATCTTCTTGTTTATTGCAAGGTTTCAGACTCACGTGTAAAAACTTCTGTCAATATTCAACTTTCTGTCCTATTTGAATATTTGTTAATATTAGAAATAAAATTTTTTAAAGATTGCTTTCTTTCATTTGTTCTCTGGCCATTCACAGAGTTGATTATTTCCATATAATATTAATTTTACTTTTTAGGGAAATATTTCTGAATTTTTCAACAGCGTATTTGTGGTTTTTAAAAATTTGTATTATAAGAATTTTCCACATTTAAAAATATATTATTTTGTGATTCATTTTAAATATTTAGCTATCCATTATGTTTTTGGTTCTTCAACTTTGATTGAGAATATAAATTATACCCTGTTACAATGTTAAATTATAAAGAACTATTAAATAATAAAATTTTCTGTGCCTTTTATTGAGTGTGTTATTTGTTCACTCATTAAATATTTTATCTATGTGGAGCTGTGTGGGTATATGATGCAAGGCAAACAAGTTTGTTTTCCATTTCAAACATTGTTTTTGATCACTTTTTTTCTTACCTTCAAAATAACAATTATGCTTTCAAGGATCCAAATTCTAGTGTAATTTTTGGAGTTATCATTTGTAGAGTTCCCAGTAACTTTCCCAGCACAGTGTTTTATCAAAACTTTGAGAACATTTTCTACATTTGTACTACAGTGTTCACTCATGCTTCTTTTTTTATGTGTGTAAGAAGCGCTTGCTATAATAATGAAGCCATGTGATTTACAATGACCATGGAGAGAACAAAAGCAAGCAGAAAGATAGATGTCATACAGTCTCTTTCTGCACACAAAATGCTCATTCATAGATACTGAACTGAGAATCATAAACAGGGAAAATAAATGATATTGGGATTTAGAGCCGTGTATCATATTTTGGAAGACATTTCAATGTGATTCATAGGAAGAACACATTTAATATGGATCCTGAGCTATGCATGCAAAAATGAAGATGTAGAGTAGAGAAAACTTTCTAGATGATGATACATATAAAAAACTGAGGAGGAAGGAAAGTGCCAGCAGATGTGTGCTTAGCAGATAAAAACATAGATTCAAGTCCATACTCAGAGGGATCAGTAGTAGAGAAATAAAAGAAAGTCTAGGGCAGGCTTTGAATCTTGTTGTAAGTGACAGATTGAGTTCAAGTTTAATTAATTAATGAATGGGGAATCATGAAAGGTTTTGACAAGAATGTTGATATGATTAGATTATTAATTAAGACCAATGACAATTATGCATCAATTTACAAGGCCTATATAGACTCCCAGGAAATCATAAGGAGGCATAAATCACTCTTGCACAATGTTTTCTATGCACGATCATGACTACTGCTAGTTTCGACATTTTTTGTAAACAGAAAAATATACCTGATTCTAAGCCAAACAGATGCAAAGACAACTTGTCAATAGCTGTTAAGGGGGAAAGACATGCAATGGTTCTTACAGATCATTCATCTCTTTAGTTTCCTGCAATGCTCAGTTGTTTATTTCAGAATAAATAATTTAAACATACTACAATTATCCTTCAGTTTAACGTATTTAATGGATTTATCATTTTCTTTCCTTTTCCAATAACTCACAGGTAGAAAATGAATACAAAGGGAGAGGGCTTTTGCAGTTTCCATCAGCTGTCTAAATTCATGGGTTCTACAGTTGTAAATTCCACTAAAAATTTGATTCTGTATTGAATAGGTACAGATGGTTTTGGCTTGTCATTATCCTCTAAATACCATATCATCACTACAATTTCCAAGTCCTCGACATTGCATAAGATAGTAGGATTAATCTACTATGATTTATTGTGCATACAATGAGGTAGGTAAATTATATATAAGTAGCATGTTATTTTTATAATGGAATTATACAACCATAGATTTTAGTTTCCAGTGGGGCTTCTAGAACCAATTTTGCACAGATATCGAGTAACAAATATGCTAGAATCAACACTCAACTCTCTTAGCCAAATACCACAATTAGATATAATTTCTCCAATGACATGAGGATTACAGCACAACTGATGTTGAATCAGTAGAGTCAAAAAAATCTTTGTACCTTTAGTTGAAAGACAGGCAATTGGCAGAAGTGAGAAAACCTAACTTTGCCACATCAAATGAGACCCAGGAGTTAGAGCATCAGCTTAGAAATGCCCCAGCCATGCAGAGATGCTGCAGCGACATGAAGAGAATCCAAAGAGCCAGTGATAATCCGAACGGGGCACAGAGAGTAGGGCTAAGTCTGAGTGTAAATTTCAGGACTGGAAACGGGTGGAGAACATCAGGCAAGGAAGAGCTAGAGACGTAAGAATCGGGAAATGGGAAGGAGATTTCCCAACAGTCACACAGGCAGTGTCGGGCCGTGTTTGCTGACAAGGCTGGAGCACATTCAGGCATCCATCCTGCTGTCTAAGGAGTGGTTGGTTCAGCCTGTAGCAGCTGAACTGGCTGAGGGACTGCTGAGGGGAGGCTGACTCCGGGATGGAGAGACGGTGGGGAGATCTGGTAGGACTGGGATGGCACCGCGACAAAGGGCAGGCAAACACCGGCAAGCCAGGCAGGCAGCTCTGAAGAAACCGCGGCTATGGTCGTATATAAGCAGAGTTCAGAGGCTGAGGAAGTTACTGGAGATCAGGATGGGGGAAGACAGTGGCCATCGCAAGGCTCTGTGCTTGAATGATGGCATACAGTGGGGAGAAGAGCGAGTGTGAATGTGGACTGAGACACGCTTTATTGCAAATCCTACAGGCGCACCCGGTGAGGACATCCAGAAGGAATTAGAGGGTGTGGGCAGAGA
Organism: Hydrochoerus hydrochaeris; assembly: GCA_004027455.1. NCBI lineage: Eukaryota > Metazoa > Chordata > Mammalia > Rodentia > Hydrochaeridae > Hydrochoerus > Hydrochoerus hydrochaeris. The sequence continues at coordinate 424,341 of PVLA01000767.1, forward strand.
AAAGCAGCGGGCACCAGGGTTGAAGACATGTGTGTACACATGTGGGGATGCAGCTGACTCTGAGCAGAGAGTGACAGCAGTTTCACCTTGCACAGAGGCCTCAGGGCGCAGCTATGAAGCCGTCTGAGGGTGAAGCACCTGCGGAGAACTGGCCTGGGAGAAGGAAGTCAGGGTCTGGCTGTGCGACGCCACAAGTATCAAGAGTGGCTTCTGCAGCTCTCCTTTCTCAAGAGCTGGGCAAAAGTCAAGAATAAATTAACAGAAGAAGTGTTTGTGGTTTTGCATGGAGAAACCTCTCACTGTATGTTCGTGTGAAGGGAAAGGGAACATGTATAATTACTATATATATCATTATTAATGTTATTACTAGGATAAGATGTTTAAACACAAAATATTAAGCACACTTCTTTGAAACATGCATCATTTATATAATTTGCAAACACCTGGTGAATTCCTAATTGCCCAACCAACGTAGTGAATTTTTAATGTACGTAATGTCGAACAGCGAAAAGTGGGTGGTTCGCTTGCTTCTCTCAGTTTCGACCCCAATTGCTGTCTTGTGCTTTTGGTCTAGGAATTAACAGCACCTTCATCAACACTATCAGTTTCTAAATGTGAACCATGACCCTGAGCTGAATGCTGATTCAGGGAGAGGTGAGTGGCCCGTGAAGATTTGCTGGAGTCGTAATAGGACTCATGCTCAAGGATGAGACGGTGTAAGGGACAGCAAGGAAAGGAAATGTCAGGAAAGGTCTCTGAAAAAGTAGAGAGAGAGTATGAGAAGCAGAGATGCAAAGTCAGAGGGGAGAACTCTGTGCAGCAGCTAAAACAGTGAGTGCCCTGCACTTTGAGACCTGGTGTGGCCAGACCAAGATGCAGGTAAGCGAAAGCTCCCTGGAATCAGTTCTACATCAATTTCCAGTCCTGTTTAATATATATAATGGTGACTTCATTTCCCTCTAGTAAATATCAGTAGTGTTCTAAAGTCAAGGAATCCACAACCAACGACAAGAAAACACTCCTTCGTGGTGCTTTATACTAAATAATCAGGCAGTATGCAATTTGAAAGTTAAAATTCAGAAAGAATACTATTTCTGGGGAGACAAGTAAAAATATTTTGCATTTTGCTGTGTCTCACATTGTCATCTTATATTTTCTATCATAAGAAAGGCATTTCTAATGTTTTCAGCTCATACCTACCAAACCCATTCAAGGTGACCCAGTTGCAACATTAAATTTGGACACACCACCTAGCCTGCATTAAGTTGTTTTGATGGGACTGTAAAGCTAATCACATATTACAGCCCTCTTGAATGTAGAACTCAAATATAGCTGGATACGGCAACATTCATCCCAGTCTGTGGTTCCAAACTCGGATCCCTTTTGTAACAATGTCAACCCCTTTGCGTGCATGTCATCCTGCCTCTGAGAAAGCAGTTTTTTTTTCTTTTTGCCTGTGCTCGCTCTTAGCAGCAGTTATTAATTTACTGATACCCTGTCTATCAGGCCTACATCAACTTGATTAGGACTGTTATCCTAATCAAAAGGCTGATAATTAAGACTATCCATCTGTAGAGCTCTAAGTGCTAAGATGAGTTGAAGATCCTAATTAAGATTATTTAGGTGTTACTTAAATGCCATCATTTGACTCAGCTAATCATACCAGCAGGTACGTTAGATTTGCATTAATGTACTGCTGAAGCCAGCAGCTATTTAGGAGGATCAAAAATGTAGATTGCAGACACCAATTCAAATGTCTTTATTTGAAAGTGATAGTGAGACAATACATTATGAGAAGCAGGATGCTGAAACAGCTTAGGCTCTTTCAGTATTTCTTAATTTACTTTATGGTAATGAGTGGAGTATTTAAAATAAACAGCCTATTTATTGAATTTGTTTTGTGTCTTTCGGTGTCTTGCACCCTTGCTCACACCTAGAAATGTAGCCTAGTGGTGTTTTCAGCATTTTCCACTTCTTAAATTATGGTTACTGAGGCATGGGGAAATCTCCATAAACTACACTGTCTAAGTGGAAATATGTGGGAAGGACATAGCACGATTTTCCCACAAGTATCTCATGCTTTACTGAAAATAAATAATGAAAGAAATATTTTGTTTTTAATAGTCGTGTTAATTACCAATATGTTCAAACATGAATAATCAAGAAATGTTTAGGATAAACTCTAACTCATTAATAGTTTGTTCTTTATAACTTTATCTTAGATGAATGAAAAATACAAAATATAATTTCCTGTTGCAACTATATGGCTATAGTGAAATAAAACATGCTCATAGAATCTGCCAGGTGTGGCTTCCAAATTACTCTTCTTCAAATGAGGGTGAAAATAATGCCACCGTGAGACCCTTAATTGCAATATGTCACCAAGGCTGGAGTCAGAAGACTGAGTCCATGAGGAAAGGACAGCCAGTGTGTGTGGGCGTCTGCTCCTGCAGCAGTGGGTGCTTAGGCTGCTTTCAGACCCTGACTGTCGAGAAAAACCTTGTAATTGCTCTTGGGAGTGCAGATATTTTTCAGTTATCTATTTCGTTTTTAGACAGATATCTAGAAGTAGGATTAGGGAGTAGACGGTACGTTTGTCTTTCATTTCTGAGGAGACTCCACGGTGTTTTAAGTAGTATCTGTGTCCCTTTACTTTCCCAGCAACAGTGTAAAAGGGTTTGTTTTCTCCCCGTCTGTCCTGGCTCGCACTCACTGTCTTTTGAGTGTTTCATAGTCGCTGTCCTGGCAGGTGTGAGGCGGCTGCTCATGCTAGCTCGCTCTGGGTTGCCCTGATGATTAGTAAAGTTGATTAGAATATTGTCATCTTCTTTTGGCCATTTCTTTGTGTCCTTTGGAGAAATATTGCTTTGGTCCTTTTTGTAGTTTTTCATATAACTATTATATTTAATTTTCTTGGTATTGAGTCATAGGACTTCCTCATGTAATAAATTCTTCATTTTGACTCAGCTATTTTTGTTTCACTTGTGATTTTCTTGCTTGTACTTTTGGTGTTATGGCAAAAAAAAAAAAATCACTGCCAAGCCTGAGGTCATGGAGCTTCCTTTGCAAATCTTAGTCACACACTGAATGTTTGATCCATTTTGAAATAATCTTTCTGTGTTGGGTTAGGACCCATTTTTGTTCTTTTGCAGGTAAAATTCCAGTTTCTCAAAGCCATTGGTTGAAGGGACCAACTTTCCCCATTGTGCACCTTGGCATCTTGGTCATATATTAGCTGACTGCACAGAAGTAGCTTTATTATGATCTCTACTATCTGTTGAGCTATGTGTCTGTTTCTATGCCAGTAAAATATTGTTTGAATTACTACAATTCTATAATATAGTTTGAAATCTAAATGTGTGATTCCTTCAAGTATCTTGCTCAACATGGCTTTGGATATTCTGTCTTTTATGTTTCCAAGCACAATTAAGAACTTTTATGTTTTGAAAGATGTGATTGTGATTTTTATAAAGAATGCTTTGAATCTATAGACTGCTTGGATAGAACAAATGCATGCACAATATTTATTCTTTCCATCCATAAAAGAAACTATCTATTTATATATTTTTTCTTAAATTTATTTTGTCAATTGTATACTATGCAGTGTTATATGTCTTTCTGTATTCTTTTGATACTACCACTGTTTTTTTTTCTTTTTCTATAAATTTGTTGTTTCTTGTGACTACTAATGATAGTCAACTCGACTGGATTGAGGGACACCTTCCAGATTGTGTGTTTCTATCGGATGTTTTGAGGTATTGCTATGTAGGTCACCGAACTGAGGGTAGCAACATTCCCAATTGTCCATGGTACCATCCAACAGGAATGGATGGAATAAAAGAAGAAAGTAAACTTTGAAACATATTAAAGAGCTCTATGTGCTTGACTGGGTCCATCTTTTGCTGCCATCACCCATGGACCTCAGCCGCCAGGTTCTTGCCTTCCAAAGCCAATCTGTACCAGTGACTCTGCAGCATGCATCCAAATGTTTATCCTTGGACTGGCACTAATACTTGGTTGATTTTGTTCCACAGCACTTAGCTTCTTAGACTAAGCTATTACTGTATTATCCAGGTCTTTGGCTTAGAGATAACCCTTATGGACCTTCTCATCTCTCATCTTGTAAGCCAACCTAGAAAACCCCTGTGTATATATTTACAAATACATTTCTAAGTTATACCATTCTGGGCATTGTGTTGCATGCACTATTTCTTCTGTATCTCACTGAACACTGGTCCCATCATCTCGGAAAACACATGTGTATTCCAGTCCAGGACCAGAGCCATTGTGTTCATAGTGCTACATCAAACCCAATGCCAAGAGAAATCTGCTTGGGTATAACTTTATTTCCTGGGAAGATTATGAAGAAATGGAGAAACAAGTCACATTTTCCACCAAAGATTCTGACAGTACCAACTGCTGCAGATATTCAAAGCCTCAGCAGCAGAAGTTGTCCACAGTCTTAGCAATGTTACCTTCACTGGAGGGAGCTGCATAGAGACCCAGCCACTTCACTTCTCTGGGGTCCCACGCAGTGATGACCTCCAAGCTCTTTCGGGGGACTGCTGCCCCTGAGGCCTAAGCCTGATACAGGCCACTGGGAACAGGCAAAAGCAAAGCAACGTCTCTCCTCCAGAGGAACAGAACTACAGCCCAGGAGGCGATCTTAAAGAAAGGAAGATCTATAGGCTACCTAAAAGAAAATTCAGAAGGCATTTTAAGCAATCTAAGTAAAATACACCATACCTCCTGATACATTTTTTCATGGGTATTTCTGATTCAAAAAAATTCAGCCAAGTTTCAAATTATAAAATTAAAATATAGTTGGTTGTTTTCTATAATATACAGAGATAGTAAAAATTTGACAGCAGTCCTAAGTGTTAACCTCTTCCCTACCATTGTCTCAATAATTATAAGCGGACTGATGCTAATTTTCTTCTGCCTTCTCTAATAAAGGTGGCAAACAGAGTTCTTAAGCAGCACTGAAGAATAGAATGCAAAATGTGGAGGCTCAGGAAACTAAACATAGACTAATCTGGCACTGAGAAAGCTGGCGGTGAGTGCACTGAAACTATTCCGAGACAGACAGAGCACTGACAACAGTGCTCAGCAATCTCTCTCTCTCTCTCTCTCTTTTTTTTTTTTTTTGGAAAATCACAAGTAAAATTACTTATTTATGGCTCCTTCATTATAGTACGGTAAATTTATATTTTACCTCAATTGTTTTCCTGAAATTTACTAACTCTTATCACACAAACATATTTTATTTAAACTTTCATGTACATTGCCTATACAAATCATAATTAGTTTAAATGAATTTTCATAATTCTTTGGTAGATGTCAACTTTATTTTATTGACTGCTATTCCTTATGTCACACTTACTGAGCATTAAAAATTGAGATTAAGAACATAAATGTCCTACATTTTTCTTTTTTTTTTTTTTGTACAGGGGATCGAACTCATGACCTTGTGCTTGCTAGGCAGGTGCTTAAGCCACTGAGCTAAATCCCCAGCTGGTCATAAATGTCCTAAACACAGATTCCTATATAAAATATTGCAGTAGTGCAGTTCAGAAGATGGTCTGTCTTTAAGGACCGTCTCCCATGCAGTAGGCATGGAACGCGTATTAGTTGTAGTTTTCAGCACTTTGCACACAGGGCGCTGACTTCAGGCCGTGCCCGGATGACCAAGCCCAGCCAGCTGAGTCCTGGTAGCCGGGGCGGGAGGGTAATGCCTCTCCTGTTTGCAAAGCCAGGAGCGCAGTGCCTGCTTCCTAGGGCTGCTTTAAGGCTTGAGAGGTGGTTTCTACACACTTCTTTTTCCCTCAGAAAACCTCACCCTACGCTCGTCCTCACATCAATAAACGAACAGCTCAACTCCACTACTTCCTTGGGTTACAGTCTGTCGTGGTTTTTCCTTTGCTGTGCAATCAACCCAGCAAAGGCACACCCTTCGGGCTCTTCCGCATCCCCTGTCGGCCCACACCTCAGCACCCCACCGCGGCTGCACTATTCACGCCCACGCTCCGCAAGTTGCCTCCCAGTTCAGCACCTGCCCAGGACCATCCACCCATCCCGAGGGGTTTCAACCCAGGAGCCAAAGGGTCGCTAAAAATGCAACTCAGCTGGCGGCAGTCCTGGTCTCATGAAGGAGGATTCTCAGGGGCTGAGTCGGGATGCCACAGGCCCCTTCCTGACCGCAGCCCTCAGCAGGGACCCTCATTTCAGGGCCGGGGGAAGCTCCTGTCTCAGCTGTAGGGCGCTTTTCTTCTTCTGGTTCAGGAGCAATGCTGGTCCGTGAGAGACCAGGGTCACGGTAGAAGCGCAGAGAGGATTTGTGTCCAGGAGCAACTGGACACAACCAAACCGACAGAAAGAAAGGAGGGAGAGTAGGCCAGGGCCATGCGAGGTGTGGGGTGTGCAGCCCCGGGAGCCCGGCTGATGAAACCCACCTGGGCCTCCTGGGGAGAGGCTGGGGGGCCTCTCTGTGCCCGCGCCTGCTTTCCGGGCCTGCTGCGCCCCTCCCGCCCAGGGCCCTGGAAACCTGCCCACCCAAGCGCCTGGCTCTCAGACCCTTGTCTCGGGTGTGCCACAGTGCCACTCATCCATCTGGCCCCGTACAATCCACCAAGCACTTTGCGCCTTCTTTGTTCTTCACGTCCTCTTGTCTTTCTTTCTTTCTTTCTTTCTTTCTTTCTTTCTTTCTTTCTTTCTTTCTTTCTTTCTTTCTTCCTTTATCTTTCTTCCTCTTCCTTCCTTCCTTGCTCCCTTCCTTCCTTCTTTTCTTCTTCCCTCCCTCTTTTCTTCTTCCCTCCCTCTTTCACTGTGGATTGAGTAAAGGACTTTCGCACTGAATCTTCAGCCTTTTTAAAATTTTTTATTTTGAGCTAAATCTTAATTTGCTTAGTTTCCCAGACTGGACTTGAACTCCAGGTCTTCCTGGCTTGGGCTCCCAGAGTGCTAGAATGACTTCTTTAAACTGTCCACTGCCCTCGTGTCTCCCTCCTGTCCCTCAGGACTTTCCTTTTGCTTTTGTTCTTTGTGTCAGGCTTTTTTCTGATTTACTACTTTCTCTTTTGCCTCTGTTCCTACCCTGTGCCACTCACAATTACTTGCTATTTCTCTTATCATGTCCTTTAGCCTTTAATATCATTTGAGAAGCTGTATATGTGATTGTTTTTTTAAAATTTCTGTATTGTCTCTGTTAATATAAATCTAATGATGTTAAAGAACATAGTTTATTATCTGCCACTGAGTAATAATAATCAGTAAAGCATAAAAAGTAGTTACGAATTAGCAGCTAACTTGTTCTATATTAGTAATATGAATTTGGTCTAACCAGTTAACTTTTAAAGTTATTGCTCTTATGGATAAAATGAAGTAACTGCTTCAAATATATTAAATGGTCAAAGGAGGATGGATATTTTTATGGGGCTTTATACATGACCCTATTACCTCATCAGATTATTAATATAGATACTCAAGAAGACATAGAAATATTTCCAATAGTAAGAAGCATAAACTATGCTGGTGACATGGCAGAATGTCTAGAAGTAAAGTATATACAGTTCAACAAACATAGGATTGTAAGTAGTTTTAAGAGTCACCTTATGTGGTCCAGAATATTGGACTTTTAAAATTGTTTTTAATAGGGTGACAGCATCTGGTTAGATAAAACTGGTGTCAAATTAATGCTAACATCATAAACTATATTTGCATACAAAAGTAATAATTTGAATATAAATAATGTATAGAAAACTTCAATCAGTTGATAAAGTAATGTGGAAGCTTGGGTAAATTGTGGGTTTATACTTAAGTTGATTTGGGTTTTGTTTTGTTTTGTTTTGCTTTGTTTTGTTTTGTTTTACATAGATTCAGAGGGAAACAGTAGAATTATGTGTGTTTTTATTTTTTATACAGACTCAGCCTTAGTCCAAATTGTTTTGTGTGAAAAAAAATGTCATCTTCACAGTCACAAACACATTCTAGATAATTTAAATTGGTTGCATAGCATAGACATTTGCTTCAGGTAAAACTTTTTGAAAAATTTTATTCGTGTTCCCTAAAATATGCCAGGCAAGTTTCTGTACTTGACTTCAGCATCCGGTCTTTCCGGCCTGTCTCTCTGTTTGTCTGAGTGTTTACCTTTCTAATTACCTCCTGGCCTAGACAAGTTCCCCCAGGCTGCCCTCAAGAGTTCTTGTGGCTCTGGTATTTGCACATGGAATCTAAATATTTGCAAGAGTCCTTGCCCCTGCTCTTTCCTCCTGGCTGGCAAAGCCAAACATCACCAGGGCTGGGGCTGGCCGGCAGCTAGTGTGGAGGGAAGGCTGGCTCCCTCCTCATGGGATTTGTTTATTTACCCTGCTGACAACATCCAGTCTCAAGCAAGGGCTGCTGAGCATTCATTCACTCACCACTCCCTAACAGCCACTAGCAGGTGACCTGGGCTTTCCCAGGCAGATCCCAGCAGATGCCGTGACTCAACGACGTGCTCCGGGGTGCACAGCACCCCGGGCTCAGCTCAGCCTGGGGAGGAAGGAGGAAGCTGTGAAGGGGCTGTGGGGGTGTCACATCCTGCAGTGGGTGGGGTGCCTCTTTGTGACAGATGGGCGCCTCTCCCACCTGCAGCAAGTACAAGCGTTAGAAAGTACAACCTGACATGCCTGTGTGTTCTTGTACACACCCATACAGGAAATAGCCACCGTGACCAAGATAACGCGCAGACCCCTCACCAGGCCCTCACCCCTCTGGAGGATTCCTTCCTCCTGTCTCCCAGGGGACACCTTTCTCTACTCCAGAGAACCCTGATGTGTTTCAGACGGGCTCCAAAACTCTAAAGCTGTCTATACATGATATCATTCTCCCTGGACTCTTTTTTTAAAGAGGAGGAGAGGTCTGGCATATTTAATTCTGATAGCTTTAAGATCCATCACTATATATAATACTCATGAATTATACATGCTAATGGAGCTGAGTGTGGTAATTCAGGGTTTTGCTAGACTGCGAATTTCCTCTACATCTTTTCACAATGTCCTTAGGACTCAAAATTTTCCTTTTGATGAGTTCCAATTTATCACTTTGTTATGTTGTTATCAATTGTACTTGGCATTGCATCTAAGAAACATTGGCTACACAAAGGTCACCAAGTCTTTCTCATGTTTTCTTCTAAGTTGATAGTTTCAGCTTCTATACTTAGCACTTACTCCATTTTGGGTGGATGTGTGCGTAAGGTACTAGGTATACATGACAAAGGCTTCCTTTTTTGATTTGGTCCTGTGACTAGATCTCTATCATCACCTCCTCTCGACCTCTTTTATACCTTTCTTGTGTTTACACATGGGAAGGTCCGTCCCTGCTCCCCTTGGTTCACTCCACGTTTCTATTTATTGTCGTCATCTCCCGCAGCATGACCCCCGTGCATAGAAACTTCCCAATTCATAGCAGGCTTGACATTAAGGAATTGTATTTCCTCTGCTCTTTCTTTTGATTCAGAGTTGTTTTCATTACCAATAATTATACATTTTACAACAGGTTTTGCTGTTGTGCAGTTTGACCAGTTGTGCAGTGAATTTATTCAGTATTTTGCCTGTATCTGCTTTGTCTGTTTGTCTTTGCTTCTTGGCGGGAAATGTGCTAAGACTAAGAAAAGGCCATTTTGATGGAATCTCTAGTGTCAAATTGGGCATCAATGTAAATTATCCTTCCCATTAACTGATGCAGATGACAACTCTAAGGGAAAAGTTATGAAGAAGACTGTGGGGGAAGCAGACATCCGTATCCAAAATGGGAAGAAACCAATATTTAATGATGCTTCAGTATTTTGCTAATGCATTGAATTTTTATTTGAATACAAACAATTGACCAAGTTTTATACTGACCATTATCGTATAATCTAACCTTAGGCTTCCTGCTTTAAGTCCTCTGTAGTTCTCATTTGTTATTTACCTTTTCTGATCTTCAGTTTCTACCATTGTAAAACTGAACTAATACGATGTGAAGCAAAGGAGTATTGTGTGTCATAGTATCAAATAGAGGGAGCTTTCCAGAAGGCAAAATCCCACTAATAAAAGCAAACTGGTAGGGATTTCAGTGTCTTCCCCTTTGCCAGGACAGGTGTCCCGTGCGCATCAGCAGGATTCCTTGCACTGTGGCTGTCATACTGCAGGTGGGTCACAGCAGAGCCAAGGCTGCAGACCACAGGAGTTCCAGGTCTCCACACACAGTGTGACCAAACAGGTCCTATGGGGCCCAGCTGTGCTGCGACTGTGTGGTAGTTTACTTGGTCTTTCCCTGCCATTCTTCAGCTCTCCCTTCTCTTCCCATCCAGACCCGATTGCCATAAAGATTTTCTCTTAATCACAATACTAAGTAATTGTATACATTATGCTCAGTGCTTTCCATGTATTTTTCATCTGGAATGTTCCCTGAGATTCATCAACTAACAGTAGTTACCAAATTTGAAATTTTTTGTTGGCCATTATTTCTTTAATTGTTTTTTCTATCTCCACTTATTTTTGAGCACTCTGATTACATGCATTTGCCACGTGGATGACTCCCTAATCCTCTATACCAGTGGTGGCAAAGCTATGACACTCATGTTACTATGTTTTTCTTTGAAGACAAAAAAAATTAATGTAAAGTTTTTTTCTTTTTTTCCTAAACTAAAACCTCAGCATCCAGGTTTAATTGCACTGTTGGTGCTTTGCAATACACAAGTGCCTTCAGAGCTGCAGTTTCTCACACGATCTCTAAAAGCCTCAGCATCACTGCCCTATACTTTTTTCAGCTTTTCTTTTCAACTTTTAATAGTTTCTCTTATGCCTTCACTTTCACTGTATTTATGTTCTTCAGTTTAACCTGCTGTTAATCTAGTCCAGAGTACTCCTCTATTTTATATGCAGCTGTCCAGTTTAGAGATTCAATTTGGATCTTTTTTGCATCGTTTTATCCCTTCTTTCCTTCTTTTAGTTCTCTTTTAGTGTCTATAGCAAGTAGAATTGGGTTATAATAACTGTTATTCTTAAAGAGCTGTAACCTTTCTCTGTCTGTTTGCTTCTTGTTTCTGCTTATTATTGGTTGCATTTTCTTACTGATTTGCATACCTGAGAATTTTTACTTTTTACATTTTCTAAGATATATTTTGGATTTGAGTGTATTTGTATTCTTATAAATATTCTTGGACTTTGCTTTGGAACATATTTATTTCTCTTAGGACAGGTTTGTCCCTTTCTGGCCTTGGTGTGAGCTGCTGGGTGCGAGCTGGGTACTTGCTATCCCAGGTCTAATGCTGCTAAGTCTAATGAAACCAACCTTCTAACGCTCTACTTTTTAAGTCTGTACTCGAACTACTAGGCTTTGGCTCTTGGCCTGCTGGAGCAGTTACTGTTCTTACTCATGTGTGATTTCCAAAGAGTCTTCCCTCTTATCCATTTCCATTTGCTATTTCCCCGGGCTTTGATCCATTTCTCTCTGAAATTCAAAGATCAGAACTCAGCCGAGTTTTCAAGGCAGATGTTCTTAAATCTTCGAAGCTTCGGCTCTGCAGTCCTCTGAGCCCTTTTCCCCCGAATCCAGTTACCCTGTCATCTCTACCTTCTCACCTTTGTATATTCAACCCCAGGAGACCACTGGTCCCACCCGTTCTCATTTTTAGCTCCATCACCAGGAGCCTCTGTCTAGGCAGAAATTGTGCCTGGTTTAGGGCTACCCACTTTGTTTTCCATATATCAAGCACCACATTCAGCCAGTCTGATGTCTAATTTTTAGTAATGGCTGTTCTCCATATCACTCCCAGTTTGGTGGTGGTGATGGTGTTACCCAAGGAGGGTAAACATGGTCCTCACCACTTTGCCACATCCTGCATGAAGTCCTCTTGTCTTTTCGTGATTTATCCCACCAAATTCCACATAAGCTAGCATTCAAATCCCTGAAGTACAGTATCATAATATCGACTTGCTGAGAATTGGTTCCCTCCCACTTAACCCTGCATAGACATTCATATTTGAAGAGCTACTGAGATTGACATGTCCATCAGCGGTAATTATGTATGCTTGGAGCCCCTCTTCCGGAGCTCTGTGATCTGACCAGCATTGAGCCCAAGTGCTTCTTCCCAGCCATCTCTGGCCTCCCGCTGTGCTACCCTGCAAAGCTCACCCCTCTGTGTCACCAACTCTGTTGTGTTGCCTGTTGTACCTTCTGCTCCTTGGCTGTTGGCTCCAGGCACACGGAGATCCACCGCTCTCTCCATCTCTCCACCTCCAGCCTGAAATGAACCCTCTGGTTCCCCACTACAAACATTTCCAAGAATATAAAACACCCACGCAGTACTCAATTTCATTCAAGAAATATGGTGACGTGGGACATGTGTGATATTTAGAACCTCAATAAGAATCCGGGAGAGCTGCAGACATCCTGCAGGGACATCCTCGCTGGGCCCGGAAGGGCCCCTCAGCTCACCTTCCTCCGCATTCCTCATGCATGCTTCTCCCATTACAGCTCTCGTGCACATTACTGCGCAGCTTTCTTCAGTCTCAAGCCTCCATTCCTTACGATATGGAAAGGCGGTTTTTGTATGAGTTGCCGAGGGCAGGGCTCACAGACTCTCCCTAATGTCTTTGCCCTTAGAGCCAAAGCCGTTTTCGCAGTAACCACACAGAGAAGATAAAGAAGGCAGGGCACACAGACCTGTGCTCTTAACGCGCAGGTGCCCGGGAAGTATAGGCTTCATCATTTGCATGAATCTTTACTATTCTCACTGTCAGGGAAGGAAATGACCATTTTGTTAAGTACTGACTTGAAGAAAAGCAGTAGAACATGTGTGCCCTGCTTCAGTATCTGATGTGTCACCCAGAATCTTAACAGCAATGTTCCCATTCCCAGGAATTTCCACCAATCATAGGAGCCAGTGGAATATGGGAAAATATGAAGAGAACAGTACCCTGTCTGAGAAAAACTGACACACTCTCCAGTAATTTACTCAAGTCTGTCCTGTGAAATAATTTAGCTGTTTGTGCGCTATATTTGAATGTATTTACACACTCAACCAGCATTAAATGAAGAGTGAAATTATATGAGCAGAATACCATATTGTAGTATTTGAATAGGAATGGACAGTTTTACTGTAGTCTTGTTTAAATATGTATATACTTTCCTTATACTCCTGAGGGAAAATTTAGAGTCAAAATATATAGATAACAGACATCACCTTGCAGACATAACTTTTTTGTTGAAATGACTCTTGACATTGTTGGAAAATGTATTCCGCCATCAGACCTATGATTAAGAGACTATACTGGAAAGGGCAAAGTGTATTTTGGGTCACAAAAAGAAGATTTCTGAAGGAGAGACCCAATTGTATCCACACAGTTGAAAATGATGAAGAATTATGGCCTCAGATAAAGGAAAGGAAACTGAAATTCATCCCTAATGATTCCTAAGGCATGAGCCTAGCTGTACTGAGATAGAAGAAAGCCTGGAAGCCCTTGCAGAGAAGCAATGTACTCCTGAGAAATTAGCTCATCTTCACACCCTGCCTTGTGAGGTGCTCTGGGACCAGTACCTTCCTGTAGAAACCTGGTGCATTTCCAGCTCAGTCAGAAGCCTCCTGTGTGCTGTGCTCCAGCCTCCTCCTTCTTGTCCTCTGGGTAACTCCAATGGTGCCTTGGCACAAACCCAGCCAGTCTCCAGTCCCTGTGATACTCATACAGTCACACACATGCATACACGCACGAGTGCGTGCAAGCACGCACACACACACAGACACACACACTCACTTTTCCTGTGAAAATAGTTTTGGGAGGCTAAAACAACCTCAGCACATCTCCATAAATCCTCTCTGGACTCAACTTTGTTTCTTGCTGAGAAGTTTTCTTGTGTTAAAATATTTGTATTTATTTTACCTAAACAGATGGTACTGGGACACACCAAGACTGATTTTCATGCTTCCTAAATGTGTATCGTCCATCCTTTATTCTTCAACCTTGGAGTTTCTGTGGTCCCACAGCCAACATTAATCTGAAACGCCAAGTCATCCAGTTAACCCAGCCATACTGATATTATCACAAGGTAAGCATTTGAGGAATGCACATCAGGAGCTCCAAAAACGCAGGCTTTGTTGATTAACTATGTCTTGTTAAGTTTAGTAGATAGAACATATTGCCTGATGGGGAGGATGTCATATTTAAACCCACATGAAACATGTTTGCTAGCACAGCCATAAAGGGTTCAGATAATAATTTTATGTGCATTGTAAAGTAATTCAAAGTGCAAATGAGAATATTTATTTCACAGAGATCAAGTATTCTCGTAATTCTTCAACTGGGTCACATATCATATATCATCAAACATTCTTGGCAACATTTATATTAGCTGTAAAATTAGACATGCAGGTATGTGTGTGATATTTCCATGCAAACAAAAAACCACATTTGCAGTGGCTGTCGGGAATAGGAACGACTTTCTTCATGCAATTATGAACATTAAAGGAATAAAGAGTTCTATGGAGTACAACTTGTTTCTGACCTTGAAGAGCACCTTGCTCTAAATCTGTTGCAAGATTTGAATGTTACCTCCTTGCTTCTGGAGGTGGCCTGGCTATCTTCTGTACCTCCTAGACTGTACTGACTTTGGTCACTTCCTGAAGAGCTCAGAATAACAAAGTTTTTCCTAGTCATGGGAATGGTAGCCAAGAAAAAGCCCAAAATATGACATCAGTCTCATGTTCTTGTCATACCCTCTCTTCCAGAAAGGCCTGTTACCATTGGTTTCTATGCTATTGCCATTGGTTTTGTGGGGAGGGTGACTTTTTTTGTTGACGAAATGCATGAAGTACTTCCTGTCATCCCTGTGCTGTTTCCTTTCATCTACTGTATGCAACCCCTTGTGACTGTGGCTTGTCCTACTCCTCAGCAATTCCTGTGCCATATGTCTTCCTACCCAGGCAGGTGGTTAAGATGTCATCTCCGTGAATGTGTTTAGAAAGGAAATCCCTACTCAGGCCAAATACATAGCATATACAAACTAAAGTAGCACAGAACAGATTACAATTTTCATCAAGAAAGAAAAGGATAAATTATTTAACATGCAACACTGAGCCAACTGGCTAACTGGTAAGGAAAAGGAAAATAAAGTTAAATCTTGACCTCACAACATGCACCTAATAAAACCCATATGAATTAAACATTCAAATATAGAAAATGGAAGCTCAGAATTCCTGTAATGAAACATGGGTGGATATATGTTGTTGGTTTAAAAGAGGCGAGACATGTACTAAAAGGGGAAAAGTAATAAATTTGACTGCCTTGTATAAATTTTCCATATAGTAGATAAAACCAAATATTGGCAAATAAATAATTTGAAACATATTACCTACTAATATTTGTTATGGAAATATCCACTACTACTATTACTCATAATAAATCTACTAAATCAGTAGAAATCTCCACAACAACCTGTTTTGAGGACAAATAGGAAGCCAATGGCCAAATTCCAGAAGAGAAATTACAGGCAAATACAGCAAATTGTAAGTGAAACTTTAACAAAATAATATTTACTTATAAAATAGGAAATTGAAATGCATTATTCATGATTTTCAAGACTGGAGATAAAAACACTGACATACAACACTGAGGTTCAAGTTAGTTCTTTAAGAAGTGCAAATTGGAAAAAGTGTCAGTTGTTTAAAAAATTCACAAATTTGAAACTAAATTAAATTTTTAAGAAATTTCTACAGGAAAAACTAACATATATTGTTTATTATAATTAAGTGGTGAAAACAATTTACCTATTGAATAATTGACTAACCTAAGGCATATTGATTTAAAGTATATCTATTAAAGCATATCTATATAAGGCATATAAACAAAATATTTAAAATCATAGACAAAAATGTACCATCTGTGAATTGAGGATGGAAGTAAAATTTGAAAAACAAATACTTTATAAAATCTGACCCATTAAAATATTATGCAGATATTTACACCTCTTCTCTAGTTGATTAAATCTACCTTTTTTTTTTTCTTTTGACACAATGCTTTTGTTAGCAGGAAAGAATTTTATAAGTACATCATATCTACTTGTCCACATCACGTGGATTTATGTTATAGCAGGTATCCTTAAAATCAAACAGAGTTATCCCTCTCCCTCTCACCAAACCCCTGTGCTTATTCCTGGGAGGCGGTGAGGTGGCTGGAAAAGCACAGACACAATGCTCGATTTTCAGATGCAGCTGCTTTAGCTGACTTCATTTCACCTCTGTCCTGCCACCGGCCATGGGGACTTCTTAAAATGCTCTGCATAAGTTAGCGTCTATGTGTTCTTTTCATTCTCTCTTTCTGTAGCTTCATCCGTGGGTGTGTTCTTCTGCGACTTTCTTAGTTTCCTCGTAAATACATGGGAGTATTATTCCCAGAGGTTAGAATTATGCAAGAGGTAAAGATAATGCCTTTGTAATGACATATTGATCTCTGCCTTGACTTTACAATAATCAATTCATTTTTGAACTAATGAGTTTCTTTTTCCTGCTCCACACAATGCTCTTCTGGGATTTGAACAAGGAAAAGTCATCTTGAATAAGTTTTGGTTACTAAGGACAACAAATACACGGGTTCTGCAACTGCCTCCCTGTTCCTTCACTCATTATCCATTGCATTTTCATGGTTTTCCTCTAAAAAACAGTTCATACAGTCACTGTTGAGAGTCAATGTGACTGATAATTTATACAAATAGTTTTGCTCTGCACTCATTTTTCTTCAAGATTATATTCCTCTGCTTAAATGTCTTTCCTTCAGCTCAATACTTAGCAGTTACTACTAAATTATCTAAAGCCTCATGGCAGTGTTGTCCTAGATTATTAGCTCTTACAATTAGAGTGGCAGGGAAGCGGTTTGTCTCTATTTGATTGGGGTGGAAACACCCTAAAGGATTAGGACTGCACAGTCTGGGCCTATCTGGGTAAGTCATGGAGCTGAGACTTTGGATAACATATTTGCTCCCTTATCTCCTCCTCTCTGGTTTTTTCCTTCCCAGTTGCCATGCACAAAGCAGTTTTCTCTATCACATCCTTCTGCCAGTGTGTTCCTATACTGGAACCAGCTGACCATGGATTGATTCCTCCAAAACCATGTGTCAAATTATGTTTTTCCTCCTTTAAATTGTATGTACAAGGTATTGTTTCTCTGGTTTGGTAAAGACAAAAAATACTCCCAGCAATTGCAAGTACCAGTACTTTGAATTTTTTATGTTTCTCATTTCATTTCCCCAGACTCACTGATGGATAGAGCAAACTGCAAAGGATTATTTGTCAGTGGAGATCAACCACTTTGATTCTCAAATGATCATTTAATTTTTACATTTTGTTTATAAATTAAAAGAATCATACAATCTAAACATTTATAGTTAATTTGCATAGTAATTGCTAAGTACATTTTGTCATGAAATTTTAAAATAAATTTGATTTGTCAACCATTGTGCCAGAGAAATTAATATTACAAAGATTCTCATGAAAACACTCTCAGTGGTTGGTGCCCTATCCACAAGCCTACTTCAGTATGGCAGCGGTAAATACACACACACACACACATGCATACTTGCTTTTCTGTTTATGACAGAGGCATCTGAATGAAAGTATTTTGCAGGAAATGACATGACAGGTATTATGAGTTATCGAATTTTAAACAGACATGAAGGAAGCAATGAGAGTGAAGGCAGGGTAGAGGAAAGTTTCCAATTCTGTATCAAGTGAAAACCTAACAAAGAGAGGGCCCTGTGCTCTTTGGAGTTGGAGTATGGACTGTTTTCGGTGTCAGAGAGAGCCTTTTACTTTTTAAATGAGGATAGATTTGAAGACTCTAATTACATTTTCTCTTTAACGTTACATTCTTGGAATATTAGATGAGATGTCCAAGTTGTGGAAACACCTGCCCTGCCTCACGCACATCACAGGTCACCTTGTGGGCAGAGAGTGGTGTGCCTTATTCATATTTAAGAAGGCGAGGGCATTCCACCTCTGCCTTGGTGAGTCATTTACATCTTTGCAGAACTAGAATTCCTGCCTGAAGCTTATCTAAGTCTCCCTTGCTACACTTCAGTAGATTGATAACTAGTTCTATTTAGTTTGGAATTTATGTGCATTCTATTTGATTCAAGAAAGTTAAAAGTGCTTATGACTATTTATCACTTCCTGAGCCCCTCTTGGTGTCCTGGATTTGGAATCAGAAAACATAAATTCATTCCCCAACTTCTTCACCGGGCTTTCACTGTGTAACATTTAACAAGTTTTCTAGCTTCTCAAAGCCTTCATTTCTCATCTCTGCTAGCAGAATCCATTTAATGAAATTGTAAGAGTCAAAGGCAATAATTTAGAGGAAACATTTGTTAAATTTGAAAAATGAGACATCATATATAAACGTTAATCACTTTTAATTTAGTAGGCATATTCAGTCAACATAGTACTTTGAATTCTTCCTTTTAAACAATTTAAAACTTCATTGTACAGGATAGTTCTCTCATGTCAGACTTTGTGTTTCCACAATGCTAATTTCTTCCCTATTTACAGCTAGAATGTATTTTCTCTTTAACGTTACAGTTAAAGAGTTTCAAAATATGGAATTATCTTTTATGTTTTTTCTCCTTAGTAGTTGTTATGCTTTGTGTCTGGATGTGCCCTCAAAGCCTCAGGCTTTTCAGAGGCTGCTGAATCTAGAGTTTCTGACTGATCCATTGTCTAGCGCTGGGATTGGTGTTGTGAGTGCTGCCCCGGCCCTGGGCAGGTAAAGAGACTTCCTGTCCCCTTTTCTTTGTTTGTTTGTTTTTCTTTTTTTTTAGTTTTTAAATTGTATTTTATTTATTTATTTTTTGCTGTTTTCCACTGCCATGTATGGTTGCCCCTCTGCCCTGTGCCACTCTGCCTTGGAGTCCTTTGCTTATGGACTGAAGCCTCCACAAACTGTGAGACAAATGAACCTTTCTTCCTTTAACTTTGGGAGTCATGTGTTTGGTCCCAGCAATGGGAGAAAAGTAACTAATACACTTGTCCATGTATCAGTACAGACAAAATCCATTAACCTCTTCTTCCTAAAGATACATCCATTCATCTCTCAACTCCATCTTTGTCTTTTAGTATGTTCCTCATTGTTAACTTTAGACAAGAAGGGACTCGCGTGTCACACAAGCCTAGGTTTGAATTCTTAATGTTCTAGGTCTGTGATGTGGTCTTAGACTTTCATATTAACACCTATAAAATTGGCACAACATATCCTGTTACTGCTTTTATATTTAATGTATCCTCCATTTAAACTTTCTCTATTCAAAATATTTAATGATTTCCATTATTCACTAAACAATCTTCAGTATTCTCGGAAAGACTATTTAGGCCATTTGGGTCCTTTTATAACCTTGTCCTTTGTTCTTCCTTCATCATATTATAGCTTAGACACTGGAGGCAATATCCTTACCTCTGAACAATGCCTCTTAAGTGAAAATTAACTGAATATGTTGCTTCTTGGTTTCCAAATGGAGTGAATAAAATTCTCTGCATATGTCACAGAATGATTCTTAGGAAAACTGTGCCAATCTATATTAAAGAATATTGGAATAGCCAAAACTATCATTTTTGTGGTACTGGATATTGAACTCAGGGCTGTTATACTGAGTTACATTTTTATTTTATTTTGAGTCAGGGTCTTGCTAAAATTGCTAGGCTGATTTCCCAGGCTGAGGTCAGACTTACAATCCTCCTACTGCAGCATCTCAGAGTGCTGGCATACAGGAGTAGTCCACTCCAGCAGGGGTTCCAAAGCTGTGTATTTTCATAGTACTGTTACTATTAGATGTAGTCTTTTGTTCATTACCCAAGTGAAAGATACTAACCTTTTATTATTAAATGGAAGCAACTAGCATCAAATGAAGAGATGGAATTTCTTTCCATTCAGTATTCTCTATCAGTGAGACTATACAATGAAAAGGAAATATGTAAAATTCATTCACTCATGGAATTCATTTCTCCAAAGTTTAGTTAACAGGCAATGACAACACCCTATTTTTTCTTAGAATATTTTCTCTGTTCTACTAAAGCTGTCAGGCTTTGAAATTGCTAAAGTTTTTTTTGTTTTTTTTTAATTTGCCAACCACATAGTTACATATGGAGAAAAAGTTATATATGGAGGAAAAGATAACAGAACCATTTCTCTTGCACCAAGCATTCCAAGTTCTGGAACATACAATAGAAAAGTACCCAGCAAATAGTCGACTCTTTAGAAGCACTGTTTAGTAATTGAATTGTGTGCTTTTTGTAGATTTATTAAAGTTTAATTTGTCAGGATAATACCGTCAGTATTTTGGAGCCAGATTTGATTGTTTTTTTTTTCTTATTAGACAAAAAGCTAGAAATCTCAACACTCACTAGAGGAATGACATGAAGGATGTTTATGAGACTGGCCCTTCCCTCTGAGATTTCAAGGTCTAAGAAGAACTTCATTGTGAAAAGAGACTGCTTCACTGTAGATATCCATACGTGGATCCAAGGTTAAGGCAAGGTCATGGGGCAGATCATCGGAGACTCAGAATGGATTCATTTTCTGCTTGTCAAGAGCCAGACAGATAGTGGATCAAAACCTGGGCAGCAGACAGGAACACAGAAGAAATTTCAGAGAAAACTGGTTCTGAGAGGTTAGAATGCTGCTGGCAAAGCACAAAGATGGTTACAAAGCAGAACACCCCTCTGAGGTAGGAACCCAGTGTTTGCATAAGGACAAGGGGCTGTTGTGGAATGAACAATGACTTGGCAGGACAAATACAGAATCGTTACCATCTAGAGAGTCTGTTCAGAAGCGGTTCCTTCCATCATAGGAGAAATGACAGCGGGTTCAAATTGAGTGAGATGTTGTGTATTCTGAGGGTTTAACTGGAGCTGTGCATGTGAAACTCTACATGGAGTCTTGCTGAAGGGAAGGGATGTGAACCGGGAAACAAGGCAGCTAAGAGTGCAGGACAACGCACACTCATGCCTTTCTGGTTTTTTTTTTTAATAGGCAAAAGTGGCAAAAGTAGACTGGAGCTAGGTAAACTAAGTCCTCAAATCAGAGTTGGCTCTAAAGTTTCACCCATGGTGCGTCCCTGTGCCGCAGTCAGTCTTTCAGAGCGAAACGCGTATCAATTTCATTCTTGAGAAAGCTTCATTGCTTCTATGTTTATTATTCAATTCTCTTAGCAAATTGCTTGTTCTCCATCTATGAATACAAAGAGCAGGAACATTCTCATTAAAGTGTCTGCTTTTTTAGCAATAAACCCAATCCTCTGATTAACAGCAGCCATGACAACAAATATCTCAGTAGTTTTCTAATAGATTGCTAGCTTTACATAGGTTAGAACTATGAATTTAAATTACAAGGAGCGACAAAGGGAGTCTCCTTTGCTGCAAACTGCAAATGGCGAGGTGGAGCAGGAACCGTTGCCAAAACTGGTGCTACTCCGGGGTTTTGTAAATGATACAATAAAGTGAACACAGGAAATAGACTCACTTAAAGGTGGCATCTGAGATGGATTAACTAATGGTCTACTTAAATGGGAATGCCCAGTTGATGGAGTGAGACTGGTTCTGGGCCTGAAAGACCCACATGAAGGCTGGTGCTGGCACCACAAACAGAGAACAGGAGGTTAAAATTGTACGCTGCTGATTTTCCAGGAGAGGCTTTGCTTGGTTGGTTTTCCTGATAGGAATACAACTGTTTTCATCCTTGGAGAAGGAGCTCGTGTCCTCACTGTCACTGAGGATGGCTGCTGGTCTCTTGGGGGGAGCTCTGGTGTTTGCCTTGAGTACACTTTTTGGCTCCAGTGCAGGTCCCTCAGCTTGGTACCACAGGTCTTTCAACGTGGAGGTGCAGACTTTCTAGCTTCCGTCACTGGCCCTTTGGCTTTCCTGTTACAGATCCTTAATACAGATCTGCAGGAGACATTGTCATGAGCTCTAGGCCTTTGCCTGGACTCTTGAGCACATTGCCGTGGGCTCTGGTTTCCAGCTGGCCTTGTGGAGGGTGCAGCTGTAGGATCCAGGCCCTCAATTGGCTCTTTCCCATCTCCAGCGTGTGGACGGATCTCCTTCACTCTTCTGTATTTGACTTCTTAAGTGAATGCTGTAAGATAATGTTATGAATTTGTGTGTCCTGTATTAAATTTATTTCCTTGCAAATCCTGACAATAGCTGCTAATGTTTGGCAGCTTATACCAAAGGAAAAGGTATAAAGAGAAGTATCTGACTTAACCAAGCTCTTATTTTTATATGTCTTTTCCTCCACCTTGAATTCCATATGGGATTGTACTCAAGTTTATAAGCTGTCAATGTGGGTTTTTATTTACATGATCCCCCACAAGCAAAACTGAAATGTGGTAGTTATTCCTTGATTATCTGAACACATCTTGGTTGTACACCTCCCATAATGACCTGAAAAGTCTCACCACTTCTTGATAAACAAAGAGAAAAGACTGAAGTTTAGATCTGATGGCAACTTTCCCTGATGATGTTTATACAGTCAGAACTTTTGCCATATCTTTTTATTAGAAAGATATTTAGTATGAAGTTAGTAACGTCCTATGGATGGGCTGGCTTGCATTGGTGAGGGAAGTTGCTTTAATTCTTCAATGCTGAATTTAATGATTTCAAAATTTATGCAAATCACTTACTTTTGTTTCCTTTTTGTTTAATTATAAAATGCTTAACAATTAACAATAGCACCCATAGCAATTCAAAATCAAAGTAATTTTTAAATTATAGCTTATGTCTTCTTGTAAGGAAAGAGAATCATATTTCAAAAAGATATTTGTAATTTTGAAATAAGTATCACTCTGCTAATGGATTTTCACTATAACTAGATGTTTTCCCCACTTTACTGCATTGTAGTCATGAATTATTTGTGTTTTATCCAGTTTTGGTTAAATTTAAACTTTTTAATAAATCAGAAAATATAAGAATATATAAACTTGTAGTTAAAAAATTTCTCGGTGACCAAAACTTTAAAGTGACGCAGTAAACTCATAGGGCCAGGTTATATATGTCTCACATGGATTTACTAAAATTATTCATATAATTGTAATTATATAATGCAGCCCTCTAAAATATTTTGTAGATTATCTACAAATTTTAGCAAAACAAGGTTTTTCTCTGAAGATAAACTATTCTATATATTGCAATATATTTCAAATTTTTTTGCTGAGTTTAACCTATGACTTAGGAATAATTCATGCTTGTTAACTATGTCCCCATGTAGAAAAGCACTGTGTTCCAAAGGACAGCTTTAAATCAGGCGTATAGATACTTGCAGTGCACAGCTTTGCAGACCTTTGAGACCCGTCTCCTCTCACGTCATTCCCCGGGTCCTCATCTGAGTCTCACACAACCTCCTGGGCAAGGAGTCAAAGGGCAGGATAGATAGTAAATATTTATGCTCTTTCTTTGTATCTATTGATTCTCATCATCATTTGGAGTGCTTGTAACAATCTTCTTAGTAGCACTATTATGCACTTTAACAAAAATAAATTGAAAATCATTTGTATAGCATCCATTTTGTACTTGAGAATCTAAGGTCCTGAAAAGTAACTTTTTAAAATAAATCCAAACATCTTATAAGGAAGAGAACTAGAATTACAGTGTTGTTCTTTATCTACAATATTTTATCATTAAGGGGTAGATGACTAACCATAAAATGATAGAAATAATCACACTTTCTATAACATAAAAGGTAAATGAAAGAATTGGTCAAAAGCAAATATTTCCAAAACATAGCATCATTCAGATTTATTCTAAACTATGACCTGAGTGAATTTCTTAACTATATGAAGAATAACATTACTTTGAAGATAAATCTAGCTATTTTCCATTGACCATGAATTGCTATTGTACAGTGTGGGCTAATTGCTATGATCCTAGAGAGGTGTATTTATCTTTTATTTTCTGATGATGTAGGTCCTCATCGTGTGCCTAAACACTGTGCTGACTGATGGCAGTGACGATGTGAAAATGCTGTCACAGTCAATCTTGGCAGGAGAGCTGGTGGCTGGCAGCTCGTGACACGTTGGAAAAGTTCAGTGATACAGCTTCAAAAGCAAAAGGAAAACAAGCCAAGAAAACCCCTGGAACTCACACTTTCTTTTCCTGACCTACACTTTTTGGTTCCAGAAAGAGTAGGTGGCACACAATAGTTCTTGTCAACAATGGGTTCATCAAACTCGGGACAAACATAGGCAGGACAGTAGAGACAGTCCTTCCTTGACAACTCAAAATGTTTTGAATTCACAGAAAAGATGTGTTCATGATATTATATAAATACATGTGGATATGCATGGCCATGAAGATGTATACGCTTATGCATGTGGATGTGTATATGTATATGTATAGGAAGGAAAAAGAGATCATCAACATCTAAAGATGAGGGAAAGTGGAACTCATCTCAGCTGCATTGTGAACGACATTGATGTGACCTAATTGTGAAGTTTTCCACAATTTACTGCCTTTTTGTTGTTCAAATAAAGATAAATTTCAATATTTCCTGTGCTTGCATAATCTGGTGTCAAATGCCAGACTGTAGCAGCTTTTGCACGTATAAATTATTGGGCTATAACTCTGCAGAGTCTGGCGTGCTGCTATTTTAAGCATCTTGTGTCTCTCCTCAGCCCTCTCCTTGCTGGCATGGTGCTTACAGACCCATTAGAGGGAACAGAACTGCTGTTAGCGCACAGCGTCAGTGGTATATATCAGGAGCCAGATTGCTCAAAGCATACATATTTGATGAAGCAAGCCTAAAATAAAAGGTTATAATGTGTAATAGCTTACAAAAGATGAATAAAAATGTAAGGAAAGTCATCTGTGGATGCCAACACCCAACATTAGGAAAAACATTTTTTTGCAGGCTTAAGAAAATTATTCTATAGGACTTTTTTTTAATAATAGCAAGTAAATTTAATTTCTTATTTACATGATAAAATTATTAATGCATGGCTGAATTAAAACATAATGACAAGCATACTTAATTAACTTGATGTTTTAAGCTTATGATGCAAGCAAATTGTTTACTAGGAAAAAGCTCATTGTGACTGAAGCCCTTCAGAAAATTATCATTTTTAATTAACAATATTGTATTGTTTATTGTTATGCTTTTTGCAGTTTTATCTCTCCAAATAATTAAAAATGGGAAATCATCAAAAAAGCAACATGCTTGCTGTTTGCTTCCTTCCTCATCATTAAAAATGGAATGTGCTAAGAGGAAAATAAATCTGCTAATAAAATCAGATACACATGTTCGGCTCAGAGATAATTTTTTTCAAACATTTCATTGAGGTTATTTAACAATAAAATTCAGCTGATATTTCAAATAAATGACAGTGTATTTTAGGTCATGTTGCGTTTGCTCTTCTTTCTGATTAGCTCTCATTTGGCTTTTGTTCCTATGCCACAGCCCATCCATAGGACTCTTCCCTTTTGCATTTCTCTAATGTCAGTTTGAGATTGATAGCCTCAGGACCGTCGTCTTTCTGTGGAGAGGCCTTAATCATGCATGCAAAACAACCTTTGTGAATCAAACATTACTGCATGTGTCTTGCTTGTAGAAAAGTCTGAGAAAATTTATTGTCTAGAAGAATTTGTTGTCTCCACATTAAATTCCAGGTGAGAGTGCACTATGGTTGATTTTTGGCCATTGCTGACATGACCATCGCTGGTCGTGATGGGCGTCTTTGGCCATGATAGAACTGCATTCGTGCCATATGAATAGGAACTTTACTAAAGGCCTCTATAAATAGGTCATTGAAATAGGCAAACATGAATTAATATGAATTGTTTATGGCTTCTTACCTACTAAGAAACAAAATAATTATTTAAAAGCAATTTTCTTTCCTTTAAATGAATGAAGGACCGTTGGACCCTTAAGTTCAATAAAATATGTTACATTAATGCATGTTAGACTAAGTAAACTGTACTATGGGCATGCATTTATCAAAGCTCTGAATTATTTAGCCATGAAAAGAGATTTAAAACTTATTGCTTAAATCAGGATTCATATAACTTAAAACTTTCAAGAAGTAAGCAGACTGATTCATTCTGAGTTTTATTCTATGATATCAGAGTGTGACATTAATGTTTTATTTTTCTATGTCATAAAGTTTTCATGCATAGACTTAATTGCAATTTTCATAGTAAAAACTACTGTTGCATAGAATTTTTAAGGCAAACTAAACAACTATTGTAATAAAGAAATGGATTCTTTAGTAGATGGTGTTTGAGATAAATGGAGGAATGCAAGGATTTGTAGAGGTCATTTGTTAAAAAAAATTAATGAAAAGCATTTATAATCATAATTTATTTCAATTTCCAGCGTATACATTTTTAAAGTAAAGATAGGTAACATTTACTTTGTGATAAGATCAACATTCAATTAATCAT
The DNA here is from genome assembly GCA_004027455.1 of Hydrochoerus hydrochaeris. NCBI lineage: Eukaryota > Metazoa > Chordata > Mammalia > Rodentia > Hydrochaeridae > Hydrochoerus > Hydrochoerus hydrochaeris. Next base: position 450,769 of record PVLA01000767.1, read on the forward strand.
TTCTCCTTCAAAGCCTTGAAAGGTAATAATTTTTATCTTTCCTATGCTTTATATTCTACCATGTTTCACTTATATTACATCTACATGCAATCAAGATTTAAGGGTAAAAAATGTTAAAAATAGATTAGAAAAATTATTATGATATGGGAAACAATCTGGAGAGTAATTTGGAACTGAGTAGAATACCAGAATATGCAGCACTATAAATTGTTTCATAGGGCTGAGAAAATATAAACAATTAAATTGCACGTAGCAATTGTTTATATCCTCCCTCTATACAGATGTGCCTAACACAGCTGCTTATTGTCACCATGTTCTCCTTCTTTTCTTCTTTACTTTTTGCTGATACCATCTAGTTAGCCAATCCTAGGTAGAATGGTTTGGTTTCTTTGAAGTCTTTCTCTCACCTCTTTTTCTCTAAAATAGGTTAAATACTGGTACAGAACTACCCAGGGCAAGACCGGCTAACCTATTGATTTGGCCTTGAAATAGAATTCACAGAGCATATTGCATTACATTATGAAAATGTATTTCTCCAAATGAGGTTTCAAATACTATGTCTATACGCTTTATTTTCCAGCACAAGAGAATAATTGCAGATGGAGAACAAACTAACTGCTAACCAACAAAGAAAGTACATCAATCACACCCTTCTCCCAGGATGGATTAGGTGGCCAAACCGAAGTCCACTTGCTCCTGTTGGGATGTTCTATCATACCAACGGGGGCAGACTTTTTCTTGTGACTATGTTGTGTGTGTGTGTGTGTGTGTGTGTGTGTGTGTGTTACATAATGACTCCTTTCCTTGCAAGGAATGGTTCATGTGCATCCCTCATCTTAATTCCTTTCTTCTCCTCCTTACCTCTTTCCCCGCTTTCCCCCTCCCTCCCTTCCCCTTTTCCCCCTTCCCCAGCCCTGGCTTTTCCTTTCTGTACATCTTTGCAATATGTAAAGTTCACACTGCTTGTGTGGAGCTGGTTCACGTACATAACACCTCTTAATTCCTCTTTTCAACCCTGTTTTCTCCCTCTCTCCTCTTTTCCTCCTTTTCTTGATCCTCCCTCTCTTTGGAAAGATATACTTTCAGGCCTGTTACAGTCTATCTTTTATTTTGCCCTTTATCTATTGGGCTTCTCGTATAAGAGAAACCATGTGGTAATTAAACATGTGTGCCTGTATTTCATTTAACTTTTGGTCTAAAGGTGTATGCATTTTCCTACAAATGACCTGGGTTTATCTTTCTTTGTGGCATATTCATATTCTATTGTGCATAAGTATCACACTTTTTATTTGTTTGTCTCTTGGTGGACACATAGGCCTCTTCCAAGTTTTACTGTTATGAGTTGTGCTGCTGTAAACATGGATATGCGTGTATCACTGTACTATGATGTCTTTAACTATTTCAGGGAAATGCTTAGAAAGGGAAGAGCTGAGTCAAATAGAATATCTAGTTTTGGACTTTTGAGGAAAGTTTGGACGGATTTCCACAGTACTAGTTTACTTTGATTTCAATAGTTTACTTTCTGACCAACAATTTAAAAGGTTTCCTTTTTCCACACCATCTCTCCAGCATTTCCTATTATGTAATTTCTTGATTATGACAATTTTTTTTGGTTAAAATGAAACCTCATTGTTTTAACTTGTAATATTCTAATGGCCAGAAATGCTGAGCATATCTTCATGTATTTATTGGCCATTTTTACTTCTTCTTCTATGAAGTATCTATGCATTTTGCCAGCTCAATTTTTTTTATGACTTTCTTTTTTTTATCAGTAATGGGGATCAGCAGGCACTTATGCCACTGAGCTAAATCCCCAGCTCTGACAGCTCAATTTTTAAATTTTCTACTATTTATTTCAATTTTTTAAATCATATATTTTAGATATTATTTCTCTGAGGAATAGACTGCAAAATTGTTTCCATTCTGTCAGTTGGATTTCCACGCTAATGTTTTGTCTGATTCTGTGCTGAAGAATTTTAATTTTATATAATTTTATTTGTTGACTCTTGGTAGACCCTGAGGTTCTGTTCAAAGGTCATGCCTACACCTATGGCTTCAATAATTTTACCTACTTTGTCTTCCATCATGTTTTTTTTTGTTTGTTTGTTTTTTGTTTTTAGCATTCAGTTCTTTGATCAGTTTTGATCTCTGTTTAGTACTTGGTGAATGATCTAGGTCTAGATTCAATATTCTACGTGCACATAGACAGTTTTCCTAATGCCATTTTATAGAGTCTTTTTTATTGCATGTTTTTAGTGCCTTTTTCAAAGATCAAATAGTTGAACATTCCTGACATTTTTTCTGAAACCTCTATTGTGTTTCACTGATCCTGATTTCTTTCTTTTTTAGTTTTCCTTATCCTTACCACACTATTTTTAGCACAGTGGCTATTTACTATAACTTCAGTTGGGACTGTGATACCTTCTGCTTTGCTGTTTTAAGCCAGGATTTCTGTTGCTCTTTTTGATCTCTTCTGGGGTCCATATTAATTTTAGGATTTTCTCCGCTTTTGTTAACAATGCCATTGGAACATTGATTGAGATTTCACTAAATCTGTTCATTGATTTTGTAAATTATGACCAATTTAATCCTGTTGGCCTTGCCTATCCAAGAATAGGAGATATCTTTCCATTTTCTGATATTCTCTTTAAGTTCCATTTACCAAGTGCTGCAGTTTTTATTGTGGAGTTCTTTCACTTTGTTAGTTAGGTTACTTCTTAAGAATTTAATTTTTCTTAGTTCTATTGTAAATGATATTTTTTCTTAATTTCTCTCAGTGATTTCATTTTACTATAGAGTAATACTATTGGTTTTTTGTGTGTTGGCCTCGTATACTGCTATGTTGATAACCTGGGATATCAATTCTAAGAGTTTTTGATGGAATTTGTTAGTCCACTACTCAGAGGATCATAATATCTTCAAATAATGATAATTTGATTTCTTCTGTACATATCACTTTTGTTTGTTTTGGTTGCTGGGTTGCTTTTGCTAATGTTTTGCATACTGTGTTGAACAGGAGTGGTCACAGTGAACATCCTTGCCTTGCTTCTGACTTTGGAGGGAAGGCTTTCAGTTTTTTCTCATTTCCTATGACATTACCAATACGTTTGTCATAAACAGCTTCTATCCGGTTGAGATAAGGCAGAGCTATACCCACTGTCTTCAGTGATTTTTGTAGTGAAATGGTGTTGGATTTTGTCAAAGGTTTTTTCTTCATCTTTTGGGATTATCATATGATTTTTGCTTTTTCTTCTGTTTACGTGGCATATTACATTTACTGATTTGCAAATGTCGAGCCATCTTTGTGTCCCTGGGATGAAGCCTGCTTGATCATGATGTATGATCTTTTTGATTATTCATTACATGGTGTTTGACTGTGTCTTACCGAGAACTTTTGCATCAGTATTCTTTAGAGATTGGCCGTTGGTTTTCTTCTCTGGTTGGATCCTTGTCTGGCTTGGGGCGGGATGACACATAGCAAAGCAGATTGTCTTACCTTTCTCCTTACTCTTTCATATAAACTCTCTCCCTGAATTTTTAGTCTTTGCACTGTAACATCTTTTCTCCTTGTGAATCACAAGCAATGCTTTGTTTATAAATTTGTCTGCAAACTGAAAAACAGGAGAAAGGTAGCATAGTTTTATGAAGTCATCCTCTTCTTAAAGAAAAATCATGGCTCTATCACGAAGCACATAAAAGACTGTCATCTGCTTTTGTTCTTTGATCATTTGAAACCTTGGAAATAGAAGCCATAGAAGTGATCATAGAACAGATTAACAATTAAACATTTTAAAATATATGACACTAGAAATATCGCTGCTAATGTCCTGAGGTGTAATCCCACCCGCTTGAACACGTGGCTTCGCTCTTTCCCCCATGAAGCAGTTTCCATTGTCCTCTTCTGTGAGCTTTCTTTTGGTCCTGCCTTGATGTCCATGATCTATTCAAAAGTTCTACTGCAATTTCTGTCAGACAAATACTTGACACTGGGTCCTCATCTGCTTCACTAAATCTGGTATAGCTTAATGTCTGCCTCTTCCCCCAAAGTTAACTGATCATATAAAGTGAATTTTTGGAGACAGTTCAGGACATCAAGTCAGCTGTGACAATTAGTGCCACTAAAGACACTCAGGAAAGACCCAGAAATCTCAGAAGGTGGCAAGAATGGTGGATTAAGTGTGTTCAGAGTCAGAGGGGTCATCTTGAGGGGAATTAACTGGCATGTGTCTTCTACAGTAATAACTTTTATGATTTAAAAATTCACCCTATGGTTAAACTCTCAGGACATTTCTCTTCCATTTTCCAAAACAACAAACACTTAAATTTGATTCCTATAGTCAAATCACTAAAGAAAGAAGGCAGTTGACACATAATTCATATTTACCAGCTTTATAACATTTTACAAATAAAATGATCTAAGTTAAAGAGTGCTGTTAATCAACTTCCCTATATTGAGAACTGTGAATCATTGTTTCTGCTTTACTTCTGCACCACTGGAAGTATTTATTTTTTAAAATATTTGTAAGTAGACAACTAGGACCCAGTGTTTTGCAATTTCATACATATGAAATATGGAAATAACATTAATTTTATGAAAAAAAGCAAAATAATTTAAGGAAAGGAGAGAGGAACTGGCTCGCAAAGGTTGAGTGGTACAAAAATACTAAGAAAGGCCCTTGGGAGAGATTCCTTGACAAGGAGACTGGAGCAGAAGCTGGGGACAAGAGTTTCTGGTGTGGTCACCTGATGGGAGAGACAGCTGGCCAGGCAGACAGTGGCTTCTGGTAGGTTATACACCATAAGTCCAAGAACAGTCAAGGGGCCACTGTGCCTAGAGCCAGCTGAAGAGTCTAAATGGGGAAGAAATTACATAGTCTTTTCAGATCTCTTAGTCTCTTGTAGATCTGGATGAAGGCTTTAGCTTTTCTTAAGGGGTAGGGGTAGCTATAGAAATGCTGAAAACAGGACCCAGACATATGAAGACATTTACCCAAGACAGAAAGCAACAAATGAGAGAGGTCCATCCATCTAATCACATGGCATAAATGCAAAAAATATGACACTTTTAGGACAAAAATATTAACACACCCAACCCCATTGTAATACTGAAGTTGAGAAGGAAGGAATTGATCTGGGCTTACATTTCAGAAAAATCTGCTCATTGAAAATACATTACTGACAGAACTGTGACTAAAGCCCTCATTCCAGTAAGAGCCTAGCTTGATTTAAATTTAATACCATGCCAATTTTGTAGAAAATGGAAAGAAACTGTAGAGAGAGAGAACAAATGTGGAACACAAAAATTCTTGATTTTATTTGCCGGTTGGTGGGAAAATGTCAATAGTATTTTGAACAAGGCATGAACTGGTTTGCTGAAAGAAAGGCTTAGTGATTCTGGAAAAGTAGTGGTATGAACTTCAGTTGCTTAGTAGTTCACTAGGAATGCCAATATAAAAGGGGGGGCAGAGTGAATACTACTTGTCATTAATGAAGCTAGTAAGAAGTCTCTTTTTTCTCTCATCTTCCCCTTGTCATGATAGGGATCTTCCCAAGTGTTTCTTGGTAGGAGAGATTCAAATTTTCACCTGCTATCAGTTTGAAAGGTTTCAAAAATTAACTCATTCTGCCCTGTTCTACTTTCTTTTGCATTTACTTTCTTATCTGTGTTACTCTGTTTCTAGCATATTTGTCATCTCAATTCTACTGATTTATACCATGACATTGACATTTCTTCTTGGCTTGAAATTTTCTGTGTGCAGAATCAGGGAATTCTTTTATTTTTATCTATCTGTCTCTCTGTCTATCTATCTAGCTACCTACCTACCTACCTACCTGCCTACCTAGTGTTGGATTGACAACTGATGATGACCATCAGCACCAGCTGAACTGAATCAGTGTGGTGCTGCGTGTGGATGGCTCACCTGAAGATTGTTGCCAGAATGAAAAAGTGAACTGGAGAGGAGGAGTTAGTACTGTTGGTTTTCTGTAGTGTTGTTTGTTCTCCTGTTGACCATCGGTTCTCCTGGAGGAGCTGGTCGAGCTTCTTACCTAATATGAACTTGGTTGTTCTCATCATCTGAGGGTCCTGGGACCTTGTTGCAGTTTACTTTGGGGGAGCTCCGGTCCTTACTTTGAGCATCACTTGCCATTTTCAGAGGGGAAGAGGATGTGCTGTTCAGTGTCCAGGAGAAATTTGTTACACTAGATTTCTGATATGAACTCAGCTGTTCTCATAGGAGGAGTTAGGGACCTCACTGTCGCTGCACATGGCTGTGACACTTTTCAGGGGACCCCTGGTCCTTACTTTGAGAATTGCTTCTTGGATCCAGTGAGAACTCTCAGCCTGCTGGCAGATTCTTTCCCCTCACTGGCACAGACTTTCTAGCTTCCATCACTGACCTTTGGGTCTCCCAGGGCAGAGCCATGAAACAGACTTGCATGAGTCATTGCTGTGGGCTCTGGGCCTCCAGTTGTACTTGTGGGGAACATTATCACGGGCTCTGGGTTGTCAGCTGGACTCATGAAGCATATTGCCACGGCATCCAGGCCCTTGGCTGGACTGCTCTGGTCTTAGTGTATAGACAGATTTCCCGCACTTTTTCTTTTGTATTTGACTTTTTGAGTCACTATCATAAAATGGTATTATAAATTATGTGTCCTGCATTGTCTTGTTTCCCTTGCAAACCCTGATTAAAGTACTATCTATTTTTTGAGACAGTGTTTCATTATAGAGTCCAGGCTGATCTCAAATTCATCAACGTCCTGCCTACCAAGTGCTGAGAATACAGGCGTGTACCACAATTGCTAGATCCCTTTATCATTTCAAGAGGAAAATGTTGTTTTTGCATATGTACTGGTACTTCAGTTTTCACTGAGGGTGTTCTCTCAACTTTATTCTCTGTTATGTATGTTTTCATTTCTTCCATTTCAAAATTTCAATTTCCTGTGGCATATACATTTGTACTCATGTCTCTATATAGTCTCTATAGAGAAACAACAGCTGATGTTGGAAAAAAAAAATTGGTAATCAGCAATGTCTTAGTGGAGTCATCAGAATGTCTATTATACCTGACAGAGATTAGAAAAGTTTACTGTTCAGGCAATTTTTTCTCTGTTAAAATATATGATACTGAATGCTTTTGCCATATTCTACTTGGAACCTTGCAATACCAAAGGGTTCTGTGACTAAATTACTCAACTATTTCTGCATGACAATGACTAGAAAGACTTGAGCACCAACAGAGATGTATGTGAAGGTTTAAATATAAGGAAGGTTTTTTCATAATATGGCTAGATATATGCTTTATCAGAGAAGAAATAGAAAAGTTGTTGTATATAATGAAGCAGACAAATGGATTTCTTTCATAATTCAATATTAGGTATATTAGGTTCTAATTCTTCCATGTATTGATGAGAAATTCACTATTGGTAATCTGATTAAATGGTCTGAAGTATTTACCAGAGACTAAGAATACACAGACAGACAGACACACACACACACACACACACACACACACACACACACACATGTATATATATATATATATATATATATATATATATTTTAATGTATTGAAGTAATCATCAAATGGAAAAAACATGCAGGGAGTCCATGTCTGAAATTATAATGGAAGAATTCATGGAGTGAAGACAGAAAGAGGAAATGCAAACATTTGATAACAGCCCATATATCAATGGTGAGAGAAAGATATGACAGAAAGAGACACAAAAGTCACATTGGAAGGGAGAGAAAACATAACACTGAAAAATTCTAGGAGAAACTCTTTTGTGAAGGAAGTAATATAATAAATGAGGCAGAGAAACCAACAATAACACCACTGGATTAATAATTTGAGAGACTAATTGTCATGTCTAAGAAAATTTAGTAAGATGAATTCAATGGAGACAGAATTGAGAGATGCTCAATGATAGGTAAGGGACAATGACTTGGAGGGTGACTGCTAACCAGAAGAGTGACAAAGTTTTAGCAGAACCACTAAGGCCTTCACATGGAAACAAGGGTAACAGCCCAAATTGCACTGACAATCATGGCCTGCCAAAGCTCTGCAATGACAAAGAGGCCTTTTCTGTTTTGTCCATGTTTTGTACTCATGCCCTCCCCAGAGCTGACCTGAGGAGCAGCTGGAGCCAGGTCACAGGCAGGCCAGCTGCAAGATGGGAAAAGGGACAGGAACCAACGAGGACACTAGCACACCAAACTTCCTTCAGAAATAAGAAGCAACAATTACTCATGAAAATAAGAGTTTATGATGGAACTAAACTGAGATGCTACCTGGACAGAGAGGAGTGTAGGCCAGGTATAAACCAAAAGTATCATCATAAATGCTTATCTGAGGGAGCAGAAAGTCAGTACACACACAATCAGAAGTCAGCACACAGCAGGAAGTCAGCACACACAACAGGAAGCCAGTATACACAACAGGAAGTTAGCACACACAACAGGAAGTCAGCACACACAGCAGGAAGTCAGTGCACACAACAGGAAGTCAGCACACACAGCAGGAAGTCAGTGCACACAACAGGAAGTCAGCACACACAGCAAGAAGTCAGCGCACACAACAGGAAGTCAGCACACACAGCAGGAAGTCAGCACACACA